>CAIGQZ010032409.1:23059646-23077673 GCA_903798205.1 Danio tinwini | reverse complement strand
ACACACACACACACACACACACACACACACACACACACACACACACACACACACAGTATATTAGCTGCGCTGTGTGCTTCTTTTGTCTGTCTCGGTGGGGGAAGCACATTCAGTAATGTGGACCATGGGCAAAATGGCACAGATCAGACCACTGTGCTGTACAATAGTCTTCCCTCTGGCCACAAATAATTCACTTTTTCAATTAACACAGAGATAAAATGTTAAAATGCTTTGGTTAATTTATTCTCCATAAAGCCCTTGACTATTTAAACTATCAAGCTGTGGGTAATCATGAAAATTACGCTTGATCTTTGAAACAATGGCCTCAAATACGTTGGCATATTAAACGATTAGTTCACCCTGAAGTAAAAATTCTATCTTCATTTACTCATCCTGTCATTTCAAACATAAAGTAATCGTTACTTTTCAGACATCTTGAATAAAACCACTCATTTGTTTTAAAAAGTCATTTTTTATGAAGCACTTGGGGTGTTTAGTACTTTATAAACAAAAGTCTTGAGGGTTTTGAACAACATAAGAGTTGCTAAACGATTTTCATTTTTCTTTTTGGGGTGAACAGACTCGTTAAGAAATATTGTTTCAAATTAAGATACTTTACCCTTCAATCTTTTTTAGTCACATATACAGTAACTGTTTATTATGTTTGATTTGAAAAATTAATGCAATTGTTTATTGTTCATGGGTGTCACGGTGGCACAGTGAGTAGCACAATCACCTCACGGCAAGAAGGTCGCTGGTTCGAGCCTTGGCTGGGTCAGTTGGCATTTCTGTGTGAAGTTTGCATGTTCTCCCCATGTTGGCGTGGGTTTCCTCCGGGTGCTCTGGTTTCCCCCACAAGTCCAAAGACATGTGGCAAAGGTGAATTGGGTAAGCTTAATTGTCAGTGGTGTATGCGTGTGAATGAGTGTGTATGGATGTTTCCTAGTGATGGGTTGCAGCTGGAAGGGCATCCACTGTGTAAAACATATGCTGGATAAGTTGGCAGTTCATTCCGCTGTGGCGACCCCAGATTAATAAAGGCACTAAGCCGAAAAGAAAAGAAAATTAATGAATGTTTATTGTTCTATTTTGCATGGACTAGGTGAAAACAAATTACATCCAAATACAATTAGCATTTAGAGTAAGCAACATTTAACTGGTTCATATGATTCATTAAAAATATATATGACTGAAATTTAATCACAATGAGCCTGACTTGTTGTGTGCCTTTGCTAAGAGACTTTTATTGAATGAACACATTAGTAGAGATATTTAATGTATTTATTTATATTTTAAATAGATATTTAAAATCTTAAGATTAAACCAGCAAAAAAGGAGTTGTAAGTGGAGGGGAAAATGGTCAAGTACTGTATATTATTTTGGTATCTAATGCAAGAAGTGACTTAATACAAATGTAACTGAATAAAACCACATTTGTTTTTAAGAAGTCATTTTTAATGAAACACTTGGAGTGTTTAGTGCTTTAAAAACAAAAGTCTTAGGGGTTTTTAAACAATATAAGTTGCTAAATGGTTTTCTTTTTGGGGTGAACAGACTCGTTAAATAATGTTTCAAATCAAAAGATACTTCACCCTTCAATCTTTTTTAGCCACATATACAATAGCTGTTGATTATGTTTGATAATATGTTTGAACTGCAGTCTGTTGTGAATCTGTTGAAATGACAGCAGTATACCTCTGCTTCTAGATAAACTCTTTCGAATGTTGACCTTGTTACCTAAGCTCCAATTAAAAAAAAATAAAAAATAAAGACACCCATGTGCATCTGTGTTTGTGTTTCTACAACCTTTTACAACACAGTTCGCTTCTTTAACCTTTTCCATCTGCCACTTCCTCACTTCTCATGATCACTCATGAAGTTATTTTTGAACATTGCCGCATGCTCTACAAAGTAGAAGGGAAAGCACGTCT
This sequence comes from Danio tinwini, assembly GCA_903798205.1. Lineage (NCBI taxonomy): Eukaryota > Metazoa > Chordata > Actinopteri > Cypriniformes > Danionidae > Danio > Danio tinwini. The sequence continues at coordinate 23,075,742 of CAIGQZ010032409.1, read as the reverse complement.
CTGTCTTTTTTTTTTATTGTCTAGTGAGACAAAAACATAGATGTAAACAGTTTACAAAGAAGATTAACTAGAACACAGTGAATTTTTTTTTGTACTGTGTTTTTTATTAAAGTTTTTAAAAACATATTATACAAATAACATTTACTTTGGGTGTTTACAATCACATAAAAAGCAAATAGATAGAAAATAATAATTGATAGAAATTATAATAATAGCCAAATATGACCGCTTAAAAAACAATCAATAAATAAAATAAAAACTATAAAAAATGATAATAAATAAAAAATGGGGGGGGGGGGGGGATAAATAAATAAACTAACTCCAATTTAAAGGCAATAACTACAACAAAGACAAAGCCCCTGACAGCCTTTCAAAGATTAAGTAAGTATGTTTGATTAATGTCCAGTTCTGTTGGAGAAGTTTTTAAGGACTGAAATAAACATACCAGTCAAGTTTATTGTTTATTGTGCATTCAGGCACAATAAACAATAACGTATGTAGTTTTAGCAAAGATTAATTTTATTTTAAAAAAATTAAAGAGGATGTAGAGTTATTTTAGGAATTTACTGTACAGATCTATAGTATGGAGTAGGGTTTGAACGACTTAAGATTTTTGGAAGTCGACTTTTATGTTATCAAAGTCGAGTCGACGTCGACTAGTCGCTACAATTTGCGATTTATTTGCAGGAAATGTATTCACATGCTGTTTGACAGCTCATAACACATTGCAAAAACAATGCAACATTTCTAATGAATAATTTTAGTGCAAAACAAATGCACTGTCAACACTTTCATTTCGTTATTAATGCAACATTAAGTTAGTGACTTATTTTTCTGCTAAATGCAGTCAACACATTGATCACTGCACGTACTACTAAAGAATGTGATATTTTAGTGCACAACTAATGCATACGTCATCAGCACACAGATTCATGTGAAGTTATTTCATAACAACATAAGGCACGAAAGGCAAAGGCTATAATGTTAAGTCTTATTATACTGCCAGAAACATGCTCTGATGCATATTTACCGTTATGATTATGCGTGCTAGAAAAGTGAAAAACTTTATTATTTACTTTGTCCAAAAAAAATTTAAATCATGACTTTTAGTTTTTCAGGTCATTAAGATTCCAGTCATTTCTGTGTGCTGCACTTTTTTTTGTTTTGTCTGTTGTTATTATGATAATATTATTGCTACCATTTTCCCAAAAATGAAAACTTTCTCAGTTCTGATTAAATTGGCTGAACTACATTATCATACAAAACACAGCCTCTCCCCATACAAATAAATGCATAAATACCCAAACAAATCCATAAATAAATAAATAATAGTTGCAGATGAATTACTGTCCTTACTGCATAATATTCTATAATGGAATTCTAATTTGCGATGCATTTCACATTCCGACGGCGTTCGCTCAGACGTCCTGTTCTTAAAACATTTTCGTTTGTTGTCAGTCAGCCCCTCAGTTATCCAGCTTATTCATATGCAGATGTATGTGAGTTTTGAGTATTTGTCATTAATATATGCTGATGAGGGAGACCTGGGTAGTTCCATACTGTCTGTCTGGATTAACAGATTTGTCATTTCATCAGCACAGAGGGAAAAGTGGGCAGATCAATAGCTGAGTGCTGTGCATGGGTGTTGAATGGGGCTTTTAGGAGCATGTTGAATTTTTTATGTGTGTGATATAAGCGACTGATCTCTCGACAGGATGACAACTGGGGCGAAACCACCACGGCGGTCACTGGAACATCAGACCATAGCTTGTCTCAAGAGGACCTGGCAGGCTTTGGGAAGGACACAGAAGGTCCAGTTGAGAAATTGAACTGTATACGCTTCCTTCCTTTGGCCCTGACCCTCCTCTTGGGCCTGCTGGTTCTGGTCACCCCTCTGTCCTTCCTGGTTCTGCCACAGTTAATGTGGCCGGAGCGCTTGCAGACTTGCGGTACTGCATGTGAAGGCCTGTTTCTCTCACTGGCCTTTAAGCTCCTCATTCTGCTGCTGGCCGGCTGGGCTCTGTTTATGCGGCCGACAAGAGCTTCTCTGCCCAGGATAGCAGTGTTTCGTGCCCTGCTGGGTTTGCTGACACTCCTCCTGCTGCTCTCCTATTGGCTGTTTTTTGGAGTGCGCATATTGGACTCACAGGTAAGGGCACATATCTGAAAATGTAAAAAAAAAGTGCCAAGAATTAAAAAATGTATTTAAAAACTGCTTTTATTCTAGCCAAAATAAATCAAACAAGACTTGCTCCAGAAGCAGGCTTTTTGATACCCTAGGTGTATTATTGTACTGTGTGTGATTGACAGGATGACAACTACCAAGGCATAGTGCAGTTTGCAGTATCACTGGTGGATGCTCTGCTGTTCATCCATTACCTGGCAGTGGTTCTGCTGGAGATCCGACATCTGCAGCCCTGCTTTTCTCTATGTGTCGTTCGCTGCACTGATGGAGAAACTCGCCACTATAACATGGGACAACTCAGGTACCAGCTGATATGATGACCAAACAATAATTAAAAACAAATAATATATACTGTTTAAATGTTCTAGTTCTGCATGTTCTAAATTCCAATTAGACCCAAATTCACTCTAGAGAACCAAAAAATTACAAAATGTTGTTCCATAATTTTTTTACTTCTGATTCTGTAAACTGATGTGTTCAAGAAACTTGATACCAATAAGCTGATCTGAGGAAACGTTTAGCAAATAAACCAGCATTTGCAGTGTAAATATTGATTAGCACTGGGTTCCTCATTGAAATCCAAGAACTGTTGCATGCTTTTTATTTTTTGATGATGTTTTATAAACCAACTATAAGCCCGACTTGCTAACAGTTTGCATAATTATTTTGCTGTTAAAATGTTTCTGTCAGGATTTATTAAAGAAGTGATGTCAAGTGTTCTTATAGAACATGCAGTTGCATGAATTTACAAAAATGACAAGAGGAGAGTATTTTTATGATTCACGCAAGGTAATTTGCTAAGGTTTTAAATAGTCTGTATGATGGCATTTGTGACATTATTTAACGCCTATAAAGCATGTCTTAACCCATTTGTCTTGACATGGCTGGTGGAAGGAGGCAGAGAGGTAAAAGTTAGTGCTTAATTAGTATTAAATGTTATCCAAACAAATTAATTACAAAGCAAAGTCATTTTTCTTTTGACCTCTTGGTAGATTATTTTGGGGATTACAGAAATACGATTCTGCGATTCTTTAATTTGCAAATTGTCAATAGAAACAACTGACAGACTTCACACTGCATCAGCACATTTAAGATATTGCAGACTCATGTTAATTTGCTCTGTTTAGTAAATCTGGCTTTATGTACAGCCGTGGAAGGAAAAAAGTGTGTAGTTGTGTATTTATTAGTAGGGGTTTGAGTAAAATTATCATATTTGTTTTATTTCACAAAGGTCTTGGAATATATCTTTCAGATTTCTTTTTTAAAAGGGATTTAAACGGACGCTTTAATTGATCGTCCAGAGATCGGTATTGGCCGATAATCACATTTTATGACTCGATCAGTAATCTGACCGATCACATGAACCGATTGCAAGTGTTCGTTTATGGGTTTACAAGCAGAGGAAGATATATTTGAACTTCTTGTGCATCAAATACGCTCTCCAAACTTTTTCTTTATTGAGACCTGTTGCATTATTCTTTCATCATTTGCAATTTTTGCATTATTAGTCATTTTCTTATCAATTTTTATCTTTCTTATCTATTATTTTCTGTAAAGCTGCTTCTGAACATGGCACGTCCACACTAAATGGTTATGAGAGATGTGTTTAAAGGATTACATTCAACATCCTACATTCATTCTCTTAGGTACGGCAAGATCTCCAATTAAGTATCATACTTAGAGGGCGAATGTGCTTTATGCAATGTTAAAGTTATAAAAAGCTTGAAGCATCAGAATCGGTACTCTGTATCGGCCAATCACTATGACAAGGAATCGGAACTCCGTATCGGCTCCAAAAATCCTGATCGGAGCATCCTTAAAAAATTACTATTGGTTAGATTAACTGCTGTTTTTATTTGCTATGATTGAAATCTGTTATATATATACATTTTTTTTCTCTAATGGAGTTAAAACATTTGTATTATGCTAAATGTATCATCTAACAACATTTTTTTTATAATATCCTATTATCCCTTTTATTAAATAAAAAATATATATAAAACGATAACACAACTACAGCAAAAATTAAAAATTCTAGAGAAACGTAGAGTTTTTATTTTTTGTGGTCATTTTTTTTATCCAAGGATGGTTTTGCCTCTAATTGGGCTGAGACATCGTCTACATACATAAACTGTGTATGTGTGTGTGCTGTTTAATGTATTAATAATGAGTTGAGTTCAGGCCAAGGGAAAATGGTCCATTAATCACTCCATTACAGACACTCCCTACTTTGCCCTGCGCTGCTTCCCCTCTCCCTTCCTTTCTCCTGCCCGACGCTTTCCTTTGTTCCTGCTTTCATTGTTTCATTGGCTGAACATTTTTGATCCAGTGCTGCTGCAGAGTCAAGCAACAACACACACACATACAGCAGAGGAAAATCTGTTAGTATCTGATGTCTGTTTAATGAAATGCATGATGGGATTGTGTTTGAATAGACACCCCTATTACCAGTGAACATTACAAGGTTTCCTTCTCTCTCTCTCTCTCTCTCTTTCTGTGTAGTATTCAGCGGGCAGCCCTGGTAATTCTTGAACACTATTATAAGGATTTCACAGTTCACAACCCTGCCCTACTGACAGCTGCTAAGTCCAGGGCGGCTAAACATCTGGCCGGGCTGAAAGTCTATAATGTGGATGGTGAGTTTAATCTGAGTCTGACTGTTTTCTGACCTTATGCTTGATTTCTTAAACAAGACTTTCTGATTGAGTTGATTAAGGTTGCCTGTATGAAAGGTGCTCCTTTTGATGAATATGATGGTCATATATAAAATTTTTCCCCTAGATTCAAGTGTCAGTGTCTTCTACTTTAAGATTATTGTCCAGAGCTTTACCTTTTGAGCTTCTGAAGAAAAAAACAAACAAAATAATTTCTCAAACTGCCAATCAAAAGAATGAAATTTAAGAATGAACAATTGTTGTCTTGTTCTTTCAGCATTACAGTAAATTAACCGAGCAATCTAATTCATATTAAATGTAAAATATTAGAGCTTTATAATTGGTAAACCACACTGAAATACGCTTTTAAAGCGTAAAACTTCAACATTAATAATTTTATTAGCAAAATAGGTGGGTTTATTTATAGTGCATTCAGTGGGTTTACTTATGGACCCCTTAATAACAGAGTTAACATTAACAGGGACATGGGACAAAAATGCCAAGATAAACACAATAAAAAAGGCATTATAATGCGTCTGTGCAGTTACACTTGATCAATTATTGTGATGATTATAGTGTATTGTGAAAAATTGTTAAAAAGGTCAGTTTGCTGCATTGCAACTTAGATCTGCACGTTGATTATGACATTTTTGACTGTGTAGCCTGAATATTATATATTAGATGATATAATGTAATGTGAGTTATTAGGCATTATGGACGTGTGTATTGTAATACATTACAAATACCCTTGTAAAGCATTATACATAGTTTTACGACTTAACGAATGAATTAGCCACTAAACGGACAAAATGTAAAATACTTACGTTTTCTCGTGAGATCAGGCTAAATTATTCTCACCTTCTACTTGTTCAAAACCTACATGAGTTTTTTTTTGTTCTTCTGTTGAACACAAAAGAAGATATTTTGAAAAATGCTGGTTCCTGGGACCCATTTACTTCCATAGGTTTTTTTTCTACTATGAAAGAATATCCTCTTTAGTGTTCAACAGAAGAAAGAAACTCATATAGGTTTAAAACCACTTGAGAGAGAGTAACTGATGAGGTAATTTTTTATTTCTGTGTCAACTAGCTCTTTAAGTGTATGAAATTATGTTCAGTATTATTACTGTTGTTACAATTACTCATGAGGTATTACAACACATCATGATGTAGTTTATAATAACATATTAATACTATTTTAATGCATTCTAAATACAGACTTTTTAGAAAGTGTTACCAATATATTTTTAGATTAGTTATCTGACCACCCTTGATCTTTTTCACTGTATACAGTATCAACAGTTTAGTGCTTAGGATCCGGTTATACTTAGAATCAGGAAGGATAAACTAGAGATTAACTGAATAATATTATTATTATTGATTAATAATAATATTATTTCTGAAAATAATAAAAAAAAAAATTTAAAGCAACATCTGAGCAATAATATTGTCCTGAACTTGTTAAATGGAGGTAGACCTAAAGTTATAGTTTACCTCAAAAATTACAATTTGTTCAGTATTTACTCATACTTTACCTTAGTTTTCTTTTTCTGTTGAACACAAATGAAGATCTGCTGAAGAATGGACTAAAGAAAAACCGTAGTTGACTTCAATTCTATTTTTTGTTCTTAATATGGAAGTCAATGGCTGTGTTTATCTCAACATTCTTCAGAGTATCTTGTTTTGGGTTCAACAAAAGTAAGAAATTCACAAGAGTTTAGAAGCATTTGGCTGTGAATAAAAGGTGAGGAAAGTTTATTTTTTGAGCGAACTATCCCTTTAACAAAACAAACACCCATTTACACTTTTAATGCAGCAACTCTGCCATGTTTATCAGTCTCCACCATCAATTAATACCCCATCTGTGATTGTTTCTCTCTGCAGAGTTTAAAGCCAAACTGAAAAGCTATCTTTTCGATTGTAAGTTCGGACTGTGAAATGCATTCAAAAACCCTTTCACTGAAACACTGAACTGTCAAATGCTCCACATGTCTTGAGAGTTATTTGCTTGTGCATGCAATCATTGTACACCGTGCACAAGGTCACAAACTTTAATGATAGTTTGATTCAAGTGAAATGAAGGCACTTGTACCTGCAATTCCCACAGTAGGCTGTAAAAATTTGCACAATAAAAAAGTCAATAATTCCTACTCACCCCAGTTCTCAACACACCCAGTATCTCTCCCTTTTTTTCCTCTCTCTCTTTTTGACATTTACGATGTGCTGTCAACACAAGAAATGTACTCACACCCTGATCCAGAGATGCATATTTGGGATCAAGATTCCCCCTTAAGCACTCAAGCCGTCCTTTATGCCTGTGGCTATTGAACCAGGCCAGGAATGTGTGTGTCAGAGAGATAGAGTGTGTGTGTGTGTGTGTGTGTGTGTGTGTGTCAGAGAAAAAGAGAGTGTGTGTGCATGTATATGAAAATCAGCTCTTTTTGTGCTTTGCACGGATTGTCAGATTATTAATAATGCATCACAAGGAAGTCTATACCCCCTGCCCCCCTTCCCCCAAAAAAGCCACTACTATTTTTTCTCCTCTGGTTTGAAAGTGCTCTGGAATAGTCTACAATTAACAACATGCTTTTGTCTGTGTGTAAGATGAGTTTAGTGTCATATTTCTCATAAATGTTAATGTTGTGTGTTTGCATGGACATATTTTGTCTTGGTCGTGTTATTCATCAGAGCTCTGTTGAGGCTGATTTGTTGGTTCATATTCAGAAAATCTGACTTCTGAAGGTTATTCCGTGAGCTAGAGATCACAGACCTGCCCTGCTACTGAGGAGAGTCATGCTACCCTTGTCATGCATTATTAATTATATCTGTGACCTGAATATGGATAAATATGCATAAATGATTCTGTTCACCACATTACTATGCGCACAGAGTTAATATGCTTTGCGTATGATAATCGCAAACGTATTGCACATAAAGATATACTTGAGTGGTAGTGGGTCTTTTGTAGTAGATACACAGTGTCAAGTTTTGGGGTAGGTTTCTGTCTGTCTGTCTGTCTACCTAGTTTTTCTTTTTAGTTTTCAGCATCAGTACTTCAGTCTGTCAAGTGATCATTCAGCAATCATTATAATTGTCTGATTTATTGCTCAAAAAACATTTCTTATTACCAATGTAATGTTAAAAGCATCTTTGTTGCAGATTTTTTTTTATAAACTAAAATTGTGATATTTTAATAAAAAGAACATCCTTAATTAAAAAAGAAATATCACTTTTAATTAATTAAATGCTTCCTTATAAAAATGTATTGATTTATTTCAAATAATAATAATAAAAACTTTTGGTAGGTAAATGACCTACCAATATTTGGTAGGTAATATATGCAAACATTATACCTAATGGCAAACACAGTGAAGGATGAAAGAAAATGTAAGATTTATACATAGAAAAACTTATTAGTGTTTAAGTATATAACTGTATATTTAGTGTAACATTTATATGTATACACTGTAGTATAAATACACTACCTGACAAAAGTCTTGTCGTTGACCCCAGTTGGAAGAGCAACTGTTAATAACTTGACTGGGCAGAAGGTAGATATTTCAGATGAATCATCTGTTGAACTGCATCCCAGTCATTACAAATACTGCAGAAGACCTATTGGAAAAGTTTTGTACCCAAGTTTCTCACAGAAATCAGTCAAGTTTGGAGGAGGCATTGAAGATAAATCCAAAGAATCTTGATGAACTCTGGAAGTCCTGCAAGAACCCTTTCTTTGCCATTCCAGATGACTTCATTTATAAGTTATATGAGTCATTGCAGAAATGTATGGACAAGGGCACCGGGGTGGGGTGGAGTGGGGTGGGTGTGTGTGTGGGGGGGGGGGGGGAGTACGTTCCCTTCACTTTTAGAGACCGATCATTTAGAAACAGTTTTGATTAATAATCATATGAACGTAAACTTTTAGATTTCATACAGCTGCCCCCCTTTAAAATATCCACTACGCCCCTGTGTATGGATGCAGTTCTCCAAGCTCATGAGAGTCATACACAATATTAATTCTTTTTTCACTGCACCATGACTTTATATTCTACTCTGTACATTATTTCTGTTAAGTGACAAGACTTCTGTCTAAGCAAAGTCAGACCTTGCTGTCCTAATTAAATGATTAAAAATCAAAACATTATCATATTTTATTTTGCTCAATAAGCGTAATCTAGAGGCCTTTGCCTTTCATATAAGCCACTTCTGATAGCAAATGATCAACTAGAAGTCAAGATATTATTTGTTGTTTCTAAAACTTAGGCGACAAGACTTCTGTCAGGTAGTGTACATTATAATATACTGTATTTTGACCTGTATTTTGTAATTATTAGTAGTACTATATGAAAACTTGACAGAATTAGTAGTTAGAAGTAACGATTAGTAAACTACATGATATAAAAAGATATGAAGAGGATTTTTTCCTACTCTACTGTTTTTCAACAGGTGCTGGAAGTGATGCTGCAACGGCTCAGTCTCGAGCAAAAATGGCAGCTGCTGCACGACAGAGAGACACCAGTCACAATGAGCTGTACTATGAGGAAGCAGAGCATGATAGACGAGTCCGAAAGCGTAAAGCACGGTAAGAGAAACTGTATACTGTATAGTGTAACTGTATAGTAGCAGTTAAGTTGGGATGTACAGCACAGCTATTAAAATACACTCATCTGCTTCTTTATAAGACTACTTCTAATACTGTGTTGGCCCTCGTTTGCCTTAATTCTTTGTGTCATAAATTCAGACATTTCTCTGAGATTCTGGTCCATCTTGACATGATAGCATCACACAGCTGCTGCAGTTTTGTCAGGTCCACATCTTTGATGGGAATCTCCCATTCCAGTTCCATTCCCAAACCAGTTTCAGATGGTTTAAGCTTTATAACAGGGTGCATTATCGTGCTGGATGTAGCATCATAAGATGAGTACACCGTGGTCATAAAGGGATGGACATGGTAAGCAGAAACATTATGCTGTGATGTTTAATTTTTGCAACGTAGGTACAAAAGGCTGCCAGTTGTGCAAAATATTCCCCACACCATTGCAAAAAAAAACCCTAATAGTTTGAATCGTTAATTCGAAGCAGGATTGGCCACATCCTTTCATGTGGTTGACACCAATTTCTTAGCCTACAAACCAACAGAACTCAATGTTCAACACATTGGGAAAAAAATGGTACTGTATTGTTCTCAACTGACAGCAATATGTATAACAAGTGTGCTCTACTTCTGCTGCTGTAGCTCATCTGCTTCAAGGTTTGATGTGTTGTGTGTTCAAATATGCTCTTCATTAGACCTTTATTTAAGCTATTGTTGTCTTTCTGTCAGCTCAAACCATTGGCCTCACCATTCTCCTGTTGCATTCACAGGGCATTCTCGTCCACAGATTTGCAGCTTGCTGAATATTTTTTCAGGTCATTCCTTGTAAACCATAAAGATGGTTGCTGATGAAAACCCCAGTACTCCAGCAGTTTATGAAACGCATATGGTCAGCTCTTTAATATACATCATTGTGTCTCTAGACTGGTGGTGGCAGTGGAGGAGGCGTTCACACATGTTAGACGGCTGCAGGATGAAGAGAAAAAGAAGCCACCGGGAGATGAGATGGATCCACGTGAGGCAGCACAAGCCATCTTTCCTTCCATGGCTCGAGCGCTGCAGAAATACCTCCGCACCACCCGCCAGCAGCACTGCCACAGCATGGACAGCATTCAGGCACACCTGGCTTTCTGCATTACAAACAACATGACCCCGAAGGTGAGACGAGCACAGAGACAACAGTGTGAAACGTGATTCTATAGACTATTGACATCAGTAAATTAACCCCCAAATTCATATGATTCCAGTGTCTGTAACAGCAATAAATAATAAAAAACTACAAATATTGTCATAAAGGAATAAAAAAGTCATAATTGCAGTTTTGCATTTCACATTTTTTTCTTCACAATTCAGAGACATAAATCAGGATTATGAGATAAGAAATTTTAATTCTAAGAAGAAAATAAATCAGAATTTTGATCCAAATCAGCACCATAGACATACTCCTAGTAAGTAGTAATCTCTTCATAGCAATCCCTAATGGATCATTAGCTACAAACAGCAGGGGAGTTCTCGAGATCTACCTGAGCTCAAACTCCCCTTTCGCCCTGCAAACAGGAGGGAGACCCGGGCTTGAAGGTCTTTTGAGCTCTGAGCTCTCTCCCAGGACAGCATGCCAAACATGCTTTATAACCAATCATCAGCTAAGTGTGAACTCTTGAATGTTAGTTAATGGATTTGCTAACATTAGCTAAGTATGAAGAATCTTCTAAAGCATTTATTAATCATAGTTCAACATTAACTAATGCATTATTAAAATCTAAATTTGTGCTTGCTGACATTAGGTAATGCACAGTTAACATGAACTAACGTTATTTAACTCAACATGAACATGCAAACTCACAGAAACGCCAACTGACCCAGCCAAGGCTCGAACCAGCTACCTTCTTGCTGTGAGGCGACAGCACTACCTACTGCGCCACTGCGTTGCCTAACTAATGGACAATTTTTTAAAATGTTACCAATTTTTTTCTGTGAATAATGACTCTCTTAAAAATACTATTTTATAAACCTTCTCATAAATCGTATTTTAAGGTGTAATCTCACTTGCTGTTTACTCAATAAAATAAAAATAAAAAAGTCAACTGTATTTTCCGCTATTTGAGAAATATTAAGATATTGTATTCATAATTAAAATGCTAAAATATTATTAAATAATGGAATGAATGAAAGAAATTCCCACTTCCAAATATTACACACAAGATCTCTTCAGATCAGCTATCCTTACAGCACTATCAGCTATGAATAAACAGATATGGTCACTCTTGTTCTCTTTTAGGCATTTCTGGAGAGTTATCTGACCGCCGGCCCCACGCTGCAGTATGGGAGAGAGAGCTCTCAGACTCGCCACTGGACACTGGTCAGTGAAGCTTCCGTCACCAGTCCCCTCCGGCACGGCTCTGAGTTCCAGCTTAAATCATCTGACTTCAGCCTAGTGGTCACCAGCAAAACCATCCCCCACCTCAAACTGTCTGAGGAGTACGTCCATCCCAAATCACACAAGTTTGTACTACAACTACAGTCTGAGACCTCTGTCTGATGGAGTGGGTTGCTCTCGTCCATTTGCTTTTCTACGCTTGTAAATTTCGGACTAGTACTATTTTGTTTTGGAATTCTTTTTTCACTTTTTCACAGTTTATAAATGGCATTTTACATGATGTATGTATTTTGATACAATATTTGTTATTACTGAGAACAGATGAGAAAAAAAATAAGGAAAAAATGTACCTGTAATGTATGTTATCTGATGACCTAGTGCTGACTGGTGTGATTGTACGTTTGTGCCCCTTGTCTGTATGTTTCTTTTTGCATAGAGCAAATGCTAGTTAAGTACTGTGATAAACGTCAAATTTTGCTTTTGCAAGCAGATATTATTTAGCATATCTATGCTTATGAGGCCTGTATGTTTTATCAGTTCACTACAACACAAATGAGCATTTATTTATAATGGAGTATCATGAGATCAGGTAAGTTTGGAAACACTGCTTGAGGATTGCGAAATTGCACCGGCAAAATGGACTTGTCTGCTGTCAATACTGCTGAGATGTCATTAAAATAATAAATTGGATAAGAAATAGTAGAGAGAGAGAAATAAGCACCTCATTACCAGATTTGTATCATAATTTAAAAATAAAAGTTATAACCAGTGTTGGAGTAACGCATTACAAGTAACGCGAGTTACGTAATAAAATTACTTTTCTAAGTGAAGAATAAAGTATCGCATTTTAAAAATTAAGTTATAATATTTGAATTACTTTTTAATTGAATTAATTCACTTTTAAAAATAAATTGCTGAATTAAAACTATAGTCACAATGAATCACGCAGTCAATGAAAGAATGTGTTTATTGTTTTGAACACATTGAAGAAAAGGGCAGTGTCTCAGTGGACAGTGATTTTACTTAAGACAAATAGTACAAAAGTAGCAAACACATTGCTTTAAACTTTCAATAATCTGTATATACAGCATGTATAACTCTGGGGTCAGGAAGTTCACAGAAAACATCATAAAAATATTTTTAAGGTAAATTAAGGTTAAACAGTGTGTTGTTAATTGCAGAACTCCTCTATAAAAAAAGAAAGAAAAAAAAAACAAGTTCTGAAAAAGATCAAGCCTCAGCCAAGAAATAAAAAGTAAAGCAAAAGTAACATAACACATTATTTACCATAAAAAAGTAACTAAGTAATGCAACTACTTACTTTTTTGGGGGGAGTAACTCAATATTGTAATGCATTACTTTCAAAAGTAACTTTCCCCAACACTGGTTGTAACGAAAACAAAAGTTGTTGGGGGAAATTAAGTTCCCAAAATGTAATTTGAAAGCATAAATAAATTGATCACCCATAGATCACAAATAATGGAAAGAATCTGTTAATTGTAATTTTGCCTGTGGCATAATCATAGCATGATAGCCAAATGTGATCATTTTCAGCCTATTGGGTTATTTTAATTCTCAGCCTTTCCTTTGTGATGAATAAATTGTGATTTGTAGTTCACCTTTTTTGTGTGGTAATTAAATTGTGAATATGGTATTTTTACAGTTGATTTATTTTTTATTGTGTGTGCCTGCGTGTGTGCGCGTGTTCATCATCATCAATGACTTGTGTTTACAAAATGCAAGCCCATTTATGCTGCCTAACACATTTATGAACCTTGCTCTTCACAGTTTTTTAAAGGCGTGAAATTTATTTGCTTATAAAGCAAAAGTAGAGAATTAACCTTGTATGCCTTTTTTTTATTGTTCCGGTGAGATTTTCCACTAAGGCTAATATATGATTTCTTTTTGTATTTATTGATAAAGGACAATTGTGTTTGTTATTTACATTTTCTAGCTATTATAGCATAATTTTTCATTCTATCTTGTCAGTTTAGTCCTGTCTGATCACGCAATACCTTCACATTCAATTTGTAGAAATGAGTTTTTTTAAAAAGCACAAGTCAGAAATCTGAGTCTTTATAGTACAGATTTATAAGAGTGAAATACTTTAAACTGAAACCACAAAAGAAGCACAAGTTTTCATTTTCTTAACCTGAAAGTTTGATGAAATAATATGACTAATTCAGATCATTTATACAGTGAGTTACAGTAAAACTCTGTCAGTGGAAGTTGTTGGCTATTTCTTGCAAAATATGTTCAGCAAAGACATTTTGTTTACTTTTGTGTTCACTTTGAAACTGGAATTTGTTGTCTCCAGAGCTTTTGCCCATTTATCTCTGTGTGTATATATATAAATATGGACTATTTCATGTATCAAACTATACTGTATGTATATAATTTATTTATTAGTGTATGTAGTTTACACTTGTTTTGTGTACACCTATGCATGTGCATATGTTTTATTAATGTATTCATGGATTTCCATTATGGGTATAAAAATATAAAATAATTTTGGACAGCTGAATTGCATTGGAATTGATTGCATTGTGCACTGGGATACAAAGGAACAAGAAAGCAAATCAATATTATATTCTGATGAGTAACTGCTGCCCGAACTTTATTATTCAAATGCATTTTATATGCCTCATACTGGTCTGGTTATAGTCAAATAATTTTTTGCTGCAACACTAGATGTCGCTGATTACCCATTTGGAGGATATAGTGAGATGATGTTGATGACTTGATGAATATCAGTTGATGTTAAGACTATCACCTTGATAAATATCAGTCAATGTTGATGACCATCAGCTTCATCTTTAATGATTTTTAGCTAAGCCTGTTTTCATCTCAGAAAAATTGATACAAGTTATTTTAAAAAAGCTGTATTTTACAAATTAACACTGAACTTTCTGAAGGGATTAGCCAGTCAAGTTACTAGCCTATGTTTATTAAACAAGACGGCTCTCTCGCTGGTAACTAATTTTGGAAAAATAACTTTAAAATGTCTAACATTTAGTGCGTTTAATGTTTAGTGAGTTTGTTTAACACCACATTTAGTGATAGAAGACTGAGATCAGGACACGGCATGCCCTTAAAACAGGGACAATGAGCGGCAGATGCAAGCGGGGTAAGTAAGCTAATGTGTTTTTCTCATTAAATTGTTTTTACGGTCTCCTTTAGATTTTAAGTTACCAAATGTTAACTTTTTAAGAGTAGGCTAGCCGTGCAGCTCTCTTGTAGAAATGTCTTTTACATTTCAAGTTAAAAGTTTTAGCGTATATTTATTTGCAGTGTTCATGCGGTATACGTTATTATTATTATTTTGGGAACGTTGTTTGTTTAATCTTTTCAAGATCATGCTAATACTTTCATTATCCAAAATATTTTTCGTGATTTCTCTTTGTAAACACCTTGTTTTGGGTTTTACCCTTCACTACAGGGAAAAAAAAATCAATGCTAAATTTTGTATAAATTTATTAATTTAAAGGTTTTATGTCATAAAATGTGGCTGGCATGGTGGCTCAGTGGTTAGCACTGTTGCCTCACAGGAAGAGCGTCACTGGTTTGAGTCCTGGCTGGGTCAATTGGCATTTCTGTTTGGAGTTTGTATGTTCTCCCCTTGTTGGTGTGGGCTTCCTCCGGTTTCCCCCACAGTTCAAAAACATGCTGTATAGGTGAATTGAATAAACTAAATTGGCTGTAGTGTGTGTGTGTGTTTGAGTCTGTCGGTATGGATGTTTCCCAGTACTGGGTTGCAGCTGGAAAGGCATCCACTGTGTAAAACATATGCTGGATAAGTTGGTGGTTCATTCCACTGTGCAAGCCCTAATGAATAAAGTCAAAGGAAAAAATGAATGAATGAATATCATAGAATGCAAATATACTAATGTAAATTAATGTAAAGATACTTTTAGCATCTTCAAACAATAACTGAAACTATGGGAGACACACACCTTATCATGCACCACTGCAAGCTCAGTGACCGCATCTGCAAGAGACACACATCTTATCATGCACCACTGCAAGCGCAGTGACCACTCCCATGGGAGACGCATATTCATTATGCACCACTTCTAGCCCAGTGACTGCTCCTACGGGAGATGCACACCTTATCATGCACCACTGCAAGTGCAGTGACCACTCCAATGGGAGACGCACATTCATTATGCACCACTGCTAGCGCAGTGACCGCACCTACTGGAGACGCACACCTTTATTATGCACCACTGCAAGTGCAGTAACCGCTCCCACGGGAGACACACATTCATTATGCACCACTGTTAGCGC
>CAIGQZ010032409.1:22975012-23013562 GCA_903798205.1 Danio tinwini | reverse complement strand
ATTTATCTCTTTAAAATTTGATGACAACTAATAAAAACCCAAAACTCAGTATCTCAGAAAATTACCACCTCACTATACTCAGCTAATTAAGTCAAAACACCTGCAAAGGCCTTTAAATTACACAGAACTAGATTACAAAATGCAGCTGACAGAGTTCTTACTAGGTCAATAAAATACAATCATATCACCCTAATTTTATCTTCTTTACATTGGCTGTCTGTTAAGTTCAGTATTAATTATAAATATTGCTTCATACCTTTTAAGACTTTAAATAGTCTAGCTCCTGTTTATCTAACCAACCTTCTGTCTTTCTACAATCCAACCCGCTCTTTAAGTTCTCAAAACTCAGGGCTTTTGGTAGTACTCAGAATAGCAAAGTCTATTAAAGGAGGTTGAGCCTTCTCATATATGGCTCCTAAACTCTGGAATAGCCTCCGTGCTAATGTCAGAGGATCAGACACATTACGCTCTCCCAGTTCAAAATGAGATTAAAGATTTATCTTCCACTACTGAGAACCCGGTAATTTGAAAAGGATATTATAAGTTTATTCTTTTCACCTGTTTATTTCTTGATTTGTTCTCTTCATAGCTCCTGTGTGTCCAGCCCGCTCTCACGAGGAAACATAAGTATTTTAAGTTCTGTCAGTTTAGTGGCTAATTCGTAAGAGTTATATCGTACGAAAATCTGAGTCACCCAACTCCACCCCTAAACCCAACTGTCATTGGGAAATAAGCAAATCGTACTAAATTGTACGAATGAGATTGTACAAATTCATATGAATTAGCCACTAAATCCAAAAGTTACGAATTGCCGTGAGAATGTGTTGTCATGTCTGCTGTCCTGTGCCAGTTCATTATCATTATTCCCTCCTGTCATGTTCCTGCCTTGTCTTGTCCTGCTCTTCCCTGCCAAAGTTTGCTTTGTCAGTTAAGTGTCAAACACTAACACTTTTTTGTACTTTTATGACTTTACAAGAAGGTTGTATAAGTTCATGTTACTTAATCTGAGTCAATGTTCCTAATGCATTAACTACACATCACTACATTTGTAAGTTTACATTTAAGAGAGATTTAGTATTGCAGAGTAAATGTGTTGTTCATTGCTAGGTTATCTAATCCATTAACATTAGTGTATATGTAAGTAAACATTAACTTATTAAATAAGTAAAGGGATTCATTCGAATATGTTCGAATTCATTCATTAATTTTTTTTCGGCTTAGTCCCTTTATTAATCTGGGGTTGCCACAGAGGAATGAACCGACAACTTATCCAGCATATGTTTTACGCAGTGGCCACTGCGCCTACATAATGCATTAATGATGTTTTTTAATTAGTGAACATTAACAAACATTAAGTAATGCTTCACAGATTTATTGTTAATTAATGTTACTAATGATAGCTAACTAATACAGCTTTATTTTAAAGTGTTACAATATATTATAATCAATATCAATGAAGCTACCATATGTGATTCTTCACCTAATAAAGAGTTACAATTTACAAAACACTTAAATTCAGTTCAATTCAGTTTTCATACCGACTTTACTTATCACATACAGCATGGAATAAGTTGGAAAAATTATGACTTCTAAAAAAAATAGCAATAACAATACCCTCAAAATAATTATCTGTGTTAAAGGTGACGTGTATAATGTCTGCAGCATAATAAATTGATATTCTTTGCTTGCAAAGCACAGCATAACCTGAAATTTAATATGTACTTTTAAATGTACATGTATTTGAAGTAAATTATCAGTGTCTATATAATTATGCAAATTTCAACAGCAGTAATTGCACAGCTACCATGTAAACTCAAATGTCAGTGTGATTATCCATGTGCACACACTATCAGTGTCTCCGCATACACCAGAAAACACAACCAATTATTGGAATGAACATATTTAAGTAACTGTCTTTATATAGTAAAATTATTATCTGTTTATTATATCAGTAACTTCCATTTAAGGTTTTTTTTGACAATATTGTACAAATCCCAAAAATGTAATTTAAGCATTATGTAATAATGGATGATGAGTGTGGTATGGTTTAATTTTTACTGCTGAAAGTCAAACACTGAAGAGCAAATCCTTTAATGACTGATACACAAGTTTTTAAAACTGTCATTTTGGTTTTGGTTTGAAAACTTGATTAAAGATTACTTGAAACACAAGAATTACAGTCAAATAACCCAAGCTCACACCGTTTGTCCTTTTCAAATGAATGTCTTTTTATTCATCTGCAACTTTTGATAATAAAAGTAGCAAATGTGCAATGTACAAATCATTTGTGTATTTCAATAAACTCCATATGTAGCTCAGAGCTGATGGAACACATCACAATGAGCCGATAACTCCCAACTTCTGCAACACAAGGAATCTCAGAGATAAACAAACTCTAAACCAAATCCCACAACAAAAACATCTGCTATACACACATCATTCAGTAAAAATGTAAAACAAAAGATAAAATGAATAAAACCACATAAACAAAAACCCTTTGTTATTATAAAAGGCTACGTTGAAACAAGTACATTGAGTGCCATTAAATCAAATAACAATGTGTTTAAATTCATGTAAAAGTGCCTTCAAAAAAGTTCTGAACCTCATCATTTCACTAGTAAATGCATGGATTAATATTCAAAAACTTTGGATGTTGGTTTGGATCTTGTGGTGTATCCAAATGCCAGCAATCAAAACTGATAAAAAATATGCTCACAGTATATTTAGTGATTTTATATCATGTTTGGATGAGAACAGTTATTCTGAAGCTATATCACACAATTACAGCAGCTCATCAAATTTGTACGTTTAGATTTAAGTTTATTTCATTTGAATAAATAAAGATGGGGCTCCTTCACTTTGTGATTAAGGTCCAACACAATATTGACTGTGGAATATTTCAGTACTGCTATGAATCAGAACAATATGATCTGAGAAAGAAATAGGAATCATTGAATAACATTCACAAGGATCATAAGAAACTAAAACAAAATTAATTAATTTAAAAGGCAAATATGAAAAAAGACCTGTGTAACTTTTATTTTTATTCATGTACCTCTTTTCCAAAAATGTGCAAAAATGGCTATAAAAACATATTTTTCATTTACAATTTAAAACATTCAGACCTAAAACAAATCTTAAAAACTTAAAAACATTTGTTTTAACATTGCCCCTTTCCATAATGACTCTTTTAATAATAATGATAATTGATTTCTGAATTTCTGTTGCACCTTTAGGTCAATTGTTGATTCAACAAGGACTGTGATGATATTAATACAACATTGTGACTTTGCACTTAAAAGAAAAAAGTTACATCTGCATAGAAAATCCCTCTCACCCATTTCATATTCACTAAGGCCATTTCAGCAGTTCCCCTTTGTCTGAACAAATGAAGCATTCAACAGCAGATCAACAACAGGCAATGCCTATTTCTGCAGCCATAATCAAATTCTTCCTCTAGAAGAACAAGATACTGTTTTGCGCAGCAATCAGAATCGGACATCCCAGTCTTGATGACGTTGAGATATCATAATATCAGATTTCAACATAATTGACAGTGTTCTCGAGCAGTAGTCTTTTATGAAATAGTTGTAAAAGTGTTTCATTATCATCCTCAACCTGTGGCTGCATTTTATGAGTGATTTGTTTTGTGATGATAACATCTTGGTCTTTTTTCACATAAATCATGTTATATTCCCAAAAAGAAAGTTGAAAGCAGTGTCTTTGTGGAGTTTGCTTTGCACAAAAGGCAATTGGTGTTTTTTTTTAAGTACCTTTAAAGTCTATAGTCGAAGAAATAAAAATAAAAAACAATAATGAGAATAATACAGCAAATCACATACAGTTACAGATACAATTTTCATGAATAGACCAAACAGTCACTTATTTGGGAACGTACAGCAATGGTACAACACCTTAGAGATATGGCATCTTTAAAGCAAAATAAATATAGTTTTACATAAAACTTTTACATGATAAACTCCCAACCATTTCTTTTGTGAAAGGAAATATTTTCATGATTACTGTGTCACACAAAACTTTAGAAACACAACTCCAGTTATACAGGTGACAAATTTACGAGGTCAAGTTTTTAAAAAACGTGGTGGTGCTTACAATGACATATTTGCTTATATGAAAGACAGCTTTACACGTTTAAGTACTATATCAAGGAATCACTAAGAAACAGAAATAACCTGAGGCAAAAAAAATGACCTCAATTCGGTTTTTGAGTGCACATATTAAGGCAAAATTCACAGAGGAAAAAAGCAGTATAGGCCAAGCCTACATTAGCTTAGCTCAACTAACTCTTAAGCTATATAAATGCCACTGTTTCATTAATGCATTTGGTCATCAAAATGCCATGAAGAACAGCTCAAATATAAATATTTTAGGGTGTGAAAGAGCTGAAGAGAAAAAAAAAATAACTTCTATCAATACGATTCAAAATATTTAGAGTCCCTAAATGGAAGTTATAAAAAGAAAGATAACACACTGTAAATATTACAGACCCTAGGCGGCTTGTAGTAACAAATAGTTCATATAAATGTGTCTACTTTCACACAGGCCTTACGGTACTGAACAAACCGCACATTACAATGAGAAGTACACAAACATGAAAATACCCAGCAGACAGATCAGAACCAGGCATATGTCAAGTAACAGCTTGATCTTAGGAGGTTCGTGTAGCATTTCACGAATAGTTTCTTCATCTTCTTTAATGAATTTGGGATCGACGACAGACGTTTTTTCCTTGTGGCAACAAATCCAGTCAAACACTTGCAGGCAGCTCTCATCATCACACTTGCTTTCATCCTTTTGTTTCACAAGCTTTGCGTGACCGTTACCGTACAGCTCAATTGGTGTGGACGCCTCTGTGTTGGGAGTCATGGGATCTTGGTCACAAGGGGATGGCAGAAGAAGTTTAATGTCAGCTCCGTCAAGGCATTTCTCCTTCTGGACATCCTCAGGTACATCTTTCTTGAGGACACCATTACCACTGCCATTAGTGAGTTTGTACATCTCCTCTCGTTCCATCAGAACAAGCCTCTTCAGTTTCCTCAAGCCCCACATTGTGGTCCGCTTGACCCTCTCCTCTTCTGGAGGTGAAGTGCATAGACTGACAACCACAGCCACCAGCCCAGAGATCCAAAACAGTCCCGCAGCAATGTACATGTAGTGGATACGAGTGATAAAAGCTGGACGTTCATCTGGTTGATCACACTTTGGCTCACGATAAATAAAGCCTAGTAAAAGGCGGGTAGTGCCAAGCACAAAGCCAGTCATGCCGCCACAAAATGCACCGGTCTCATTGCAGCGTTTCCAGAAGACTCCCAGCAGAAAGAGGGCAGCAATGGGAGGTGTGAGGTATCCTGCCACTTCTTGGATGTACAGGTACATCTGGCCGCCTTGCATCTCAATAATGACTGGCACCCAAGCCATGCTGATAGCCACCATGAAGATCACAAATATCCTGCCGATCACCACCAGCTCCCGTGAGGAGGCATGTGCGCGCAACATTTTATAAATGTCCAAAGTAAAGATGGTGCTTGCACTGTTAAAAATGGAATCCAGGTCGCTCATGAGGGCGGCGATCATCACAGCCATCATCAGGCCTCTGAGACCCACCGGCATCACACTCATGACCAGCCGAGGGTAGGCGATGTTGGAGCAGCCGGCTTGACTGCCGCACACAGCCATACAGTGCTCCGGTCCAATGCATGCCAGCTCATCTGGGAACAAAATCCGGGAGATCATTCCTGGAATAACAATGATGAACATGGGAAGGATCTTGAGCACTCCTGCCATAAGTGTGGAGCCTTTGGCATGAGCGATATTCTTGGCGGCTAACACTCTCTGGACGATAACCTGGTCAGCACACCAGTACCAAATGGATGAGGGTGTTTGACCCAACAGGAAGCCTGGCCAGGGTATGTCCTCATCAAGTGGTCCTCGTAGAAGCTTGAGGGAATCTGGCTTGGGATAGATTTGACAGGAGTTTGTGTACTCAAAGCTAAAGTTGCTGCTAGCCAGGATGGCTGTGACATTGGGAACTGCCTCCATGTACTTTTCCCGCACCCCCTCCAAACCGCCAACCTTGATCAGGCTGATGATGGTAAGGGTCAGCGCACCACCAATCATGAGCACAGCCTGTAGAGTGTCTGTGTAGATCACCGCGACCAGTCCACCGGTCACTGTCAGCAAGGCGGTCATGCTGATGAGCAAGATGATCGACAGGTAGAGGTTCCAGCCGAGAGACTCCTGAATAAAAAGAGCTCCTGCGTACAAATCCACTGAGAGTTTAGTAAAGATGTACAGTAGAAGTGAAAGGCCTGCAAAGTAAATCTTCAGCCGCTTGCCTCCATAGCGCTTGGAGAGGTACTCTGGCATGGTGTAAACTCCAGAATGAATGTAAACTGGGATGAACACCCAGCCGAGCAGCTGCAGAAGCAGGAGGGCGTTAAACTCCCAGGCGGCCACTGCAAAACCACTTGCTGCACCTGAACCAGCCAGTCCAATGAAATGCTCGCTACCAATGTTGCTGACAAACAGTGAGGCGCCTATCACCGCCCAATTCATTGTTCGACCTGCCAGGAAGTAGCCACTGACTGTGCTGTGGTTGGCCTTCCACATGGCGAGCAGGCCAATTACAAGCACAAGGACAAAATAAAGTGCAACAACTGTAATATCCGCCGCCTCCATTGCTGGTCCTGTTTTTATCATGTTTAGGTTATTGTTACAGTTCAAAATTGCTTACTTTATTAAAGATTCTAGCAAATGCACATACGAATGGCTTATTCCTTTGGTTTGCTGTCTTTCTAGAAGGAAACGGAGGCATCCATCATCTGTTAGATGAATTACTATTTGGTCTGTGTTTGGTATTTGATTTGAATGTTAGTCCAACGGTGCTCTCATGAAGCACAAGAGTTATTTTGGGGAGGATGTCTCTGGCTTCTGGTCTAGAAATGGCAAGAGTTTGCATTCCTGCAAGACAGCAAACAAAAAGAAAGAGAAAATCAGGGCATGCATTAGATCAAGTGAGGCTAACAGATCTAAGCTAACTCATTATTATTAGTCACTGACTTTAAATAACCACAAATAAAGAAAATAGCTTTTCAATAAAACTTTTATTAATAACATTGTTACATATATTATCTGCTGAACAATGTACAGTAAAAGTTTAGAAAAATAAGATGTAAATTTCTGATGTTTTATTGATTTATTGTTATTGGATAACAGTACATAATTGAGCATTCTCATTTACACTATAATAACTTTACATCACTTCATATTTAAAAATATTAATAATTCTATAAAGACAGTCGAGCTGTGGCGAAAAATCAATTCTGCATTGATTCTGAAAATTTTAAACTGCATCACTATACTCTCTTGAATTGTTTCTGAGCTAAGTTTTTAACAGCAGATGGCGATGTATGTTTTACAAACAGCCATACTCTGCTTGCATCTAATTACTTACAAATACCACTTGAACCTAAAATAATCATTAATAAAGTTAGGACAGATTTAAGCAAATTACAAGTGAGCTGTTTTTACCTTAATCTTGTAAACACAAGTGCTCTATTTTATGAGTGTTTGAGTATATGGTTAAAAACCAAATACTAGCCTAGCCGTAGTGTCATCCTCTGTAAAAAAAATAAAAAAAAGCTCAGAATCAATTCAAGAGAGAAAAGTGAAGCATTATGAAAATCACAGAATCAATGCAGAATTGATTTCTTGAATGATTGTTCACCACAGCTGTAAAAGACAGTTATACAGTTTTAAGCAAATCTCAAAATATGTAATATATTATAGTACAGCATTTAAAATGACTTCAGTTCATAGTTATTTATTATTTAATCTAATTCAATAAAATATAGAATCTTGATTTAAATACTAACCATTTATCAAGAATCAGAAATAACAAAGAAAATAATCACCAGCATATTATGATCAGTATGTGATTAAAATAATGTATAATAATAAAACACTAAAGTGCTGATTAATAAACATTACAAAATCTGTAATTTTCATGTTTAACATGATAATAAAATTATCACAATCAAACATTTATTGTAATAATAAAATATTTCTTCCAAGCTTTATGAAAACAAAATTGTTTTCCCTACATTTATTTAGACCTTACTTTCAACATGTATAAGAGTTTGTTTCTCCCATGTCTCCTAGTCATTATCGCCTGGTTTTAATGCTTGCATAACTTAGATATACGCAAATGTGCCGCATCATTTCCCAATCCTCTGCTCTGCCATCTGAAAAATATACCAGCTCAGACTTCAGGCAGTAATTCCTTGTGAATCATAGAGCAGATTATTGCATAACACTACACTGGTGGGTCCTAACAGCGAGCTTAACATCCCATCTAACAACATGCTTGAGGTCAACCTGCAACAGTCCTGACAATTATCCAAACAGTTTGTTCATATTAATGTTGAGATAATGCGGAGTTGAGAAGATTTGAAGTAATCACACACTATCAGCTAAACCCAATAACTAAAATTAAGGAATGACAGAAAGCAGTGACTACTGCCGTCTGTTGGTATTACTATGAACTGCTTTTGTAACTCAAAGAAAATGCATCTCACATATGCTGATTTATGCTTACAGCACAATGCAAACGTCCTATGTTACGCTGGGAGGCATTTGCTCAACCCTTATCAAACAAGCTCGGTTTATTTCCTCTCACTACCCGTTTCATTTTTTTTTTCATGAATAAAGCCACATAATAGTAAAACTAGCACTTCTCTTTACCTTCCTTTTAAATGGCCAAGCTTATTATTAACCAAGTAACCTGTATTTGAGATTTTCAATAGTACAGCTCTCTCAGAGTTGCATATGCTGTATGACGCAGGACAAGAATTATTACATTTAAATAATAATTAAAACGGTACAGTGGCTATTTTGTCACTCCAAATCTAATATGGCTCTATTCATTTTGAATATCACAAAAAGAGATGTAAGACAGGATGACAGTCTTTGTCTCAACAATAAAAGTGAATGTTGACCTTGAATATGCCAGTCTGTAATATTGCCCCTAATATTACCTTTTGAGCTCCACATAAGAAAGAACGTGCTGTTAAAAGTGTAAATGATGGCATAATTTCATTTTTGAATGAACAACCCCTTTAAATTTACCGACAACCAGCCAGACTGGGATAATCTCTATACGGATCCTCTGGTTGGCCAAGAAATAAATAATAATAAGGAAAGAGGAGGGGTGAGCAAAGAGGAAAATTTCCACTGCAAACCAACTCGCCTCACTACAACTTTAAATAAGCTCTAGTAACCAATAGCAACAACTATTTTTACGACAACGTCTGACAACAGACATAGCATAACATTAGTCAAAAATGAATGAGAGTACATGGTAAAGAGAGAGCTAACTTACACAATATATTTCAAGCATAGGTAACGAAACGTGTCCTGTCTCTAAAAGATAAACAAATATCGACACTTGTCATGATGTCGCATTTGAGAAGTGCGTGGATTTTTACGACGTTTTAACAACACTGCGGCTCGCGAAATTTCTAGAAGCGTTCTCTGGATAAGTAAATACTACAACGATAACGTACTACAGCAGAACGATGCGCTAGGTTGTAATGATTTTATAATATTCAAGACATCCAGACCTGTCAGTGTACTTTGTGGTTCTTCAAATCTAACGTAACGTATAGGAGTTTCTTCCGTAAACCTCTGACACCATTCATTTTTTAGATGCTAATGATAACAAAAGACGACCGAGCTGTCAAACCTCGTTGCTCAATTCTACATGAAATATCCCTTCAACTAAAGATATGTCCTGCGTCATGACATTTGAAAGACCTTACATTAGAAGCCTGAACGTTAATTTAGCAGATATATGTTGTATGTTGCTCATGCATATTACTGTATGAATAAATTATTCAAATATGGCGCATTTGTAACTTACGTCGCCTTCATAACTTAACGTCATTGTATAAGCTCAAGTGTGATCGGATCATTAGTTCAGTAAATGTTTTGATTCCTGCTTGACTAATATTCTCAAGAAACAACTTACCATTTGTATGATATATGGTCTTGAAACAAATAATTGATCGATGCGTTCTCGGAATGAACGAGCAGCTCCAGCCGAGGTGATCCTTCACATCAGTTTCTGACCGCTTCAGCTATATAAGATATGTTCGCTTTCAGAAGAGGTCATTATAAGTTCAGATTCAGAAACGGAAGATTTCATTCCTTCTCAATGAATGGTGTTTAAACCTTCAAACGCGCTCTTTTATAAACGTCCATCCTCTCCGCTTCTTCCGATGCACACACGCCTTGTAAAAATGTGGTGTTGTAAAGTGACGTGGCTCTCGAGTACACGCCCACTATAGTCATACCCTGATGAAGGTTTCATTTGTGCCAACACTGCTTCGAACTATACACTGTTTTTAAGTCACATGTCGTCCATACTGTATTCTTGTTCTGTCATCTTGTTCTGTCATTTATGGAAGACTATTTACACAATATATTATACAGATGTGATGTATGTATATGTATATATTGTATTGAAATAGGCTATTATTAGCCCCCCTTTGAATTTTTTCTTTTTTAAATATTTCCCAAATAATTTTTAACAGAGCAAGGAAATTTTTAGAGTATGTCTGATATTATTTTTTTCTTTTGGAAAAAGTCTTATTTGTTTTATTTTGGCTAGAATAAAAACAGATTTTTAATTTTTTTAATAAACAATTTTAAGGTCAAAATTATTAGCCTCTTTAAGCTAACGGGGCCTAATAATTCAGGGGGGCTAATAATTCTGACTTCAACTGTATAATATTTTAATTGGGCATTTTATTTGGCATTATATGGAAGCATATGCATACCCATTATAGTTGTTATCCCTTCTATCTCACATGAATATAATAATTTAATGTATTTTGCTGGAATATAAGACTTTTATTTTGACATCTTGTATTGTGTTTTTATGTGCACATCAGAGTCTATGGTGCACATTCATGCTTTCTCCTTAGACATATGTGCATTCATATTATGACCAAACAAAAAAAAAATCCTTAAACAAACATCACAACACAAAAAAACGAAAAGAAAAGAAAACAACAACTAAATAATACAGCTAGCATACAAAAGACCGAAGATACAGAAAGGACAACAGAGTGATAATATATATATATGGCGGTGTTTCTCAACTACGTTCCTGGAGGACCACCAACTCTGCACATTTTCCATGTCTCCTTAACCAAACACACCTGATTCAAATCATCCGCTCATTAGCAGAGACTGAAAGACCTGTAATGAGTGTGAAAGACAAAGAAGACATCCAAAACCTGTAGTGTTGGTGGTACTACAGGAACGTGGTTGAGAAACACTGCTACATTGCATAAACAGAAATGACCTCATATGAAAGCTTTTCTTACATGAGTTTTTACCTCTTGTAGTCCCTTACTTTACTGGAAACTGCCAGAAATCATGCTTCATTAGCCACCATCAAACCTCCATGACTAAACGAGACATGATTTTTGTAAGGCTAATCCTAAGCCTCTTATATTTTACGGTCAAAAAAATAAACTTAAAATGCACAATGCCTGAGCAGTTGATTTACAATGTTCATTAAGAAGTTTCTGTACCACATAGTTTAATTTTATGCATGCTATATCATAGAACATATCGCAATAGATTATATAGCCCATATGTTATTGTAAATTGGCTATGATTATAGTGTAACAGATCCATTGGTTTATCCAACAATGATCGTGACAAAACAAGTCATCACAATGTTGTGACAATGAAGAAGTGTCACCAACAACTTAAGCTGAAATAAAACAAACACTGCTCATTGCTTATTTTTAATCTTTATTGATATCCTTAATGTAGGTGAAAGGTTCAAGATAATCAAGATGATTTAGTGAATCAAAATGATGCCATATGCATCTGACCTTACTGCTCGCGTGGTAATCTGTATCTTCACACACAATAAACAGAAGAAATAAGTGCAGTGTGAAATTGTGAAATAGAAGATAAAAGTGTTTTTCATAATTAGATGGGATGAGGTAATGGCCTTAATTTACAATTGTTGTCATGTATTAACATAAAACTAGCAAATGTAATATTTAGAGAAAGTATAAGCCAGCAATTAGTAATAAGCAAGACTGAATGTCAAAACACTTTTAGATGCCACAAATCACCAAATGCAATCAACCTCACCTGGAAAGTATCATTTTAAAATAAAAAATATATACAATTATTGCATAAAGACAGGCTTTTAAATTATTTAAAAAATAAAATATTAATACTAAATGATAATCTAATATATATATATATATATATATATATATATATATATATATGTATGTATGTATGTATGTATGTATGTATGTATGTTTGTATGTATGTTTGTATGAGTTTTTTAAGCATTAGTTATTTATTTATACATTAATTTGTTTTTAGTAACTGTTTTATTATTCATTATCATCTAATAGTATATCATCTAAGCATTTTTATTTATTGTAATAAACTTATAGTTTATTTCTTTGAATATTTTATTAATTGTTTTACAGATTAGAATAATTATTATTTGAATCAAAACCATATTAAGTGAAAGCCCCTGATCAATACCATGTTTCCAAGCTTTCTGTATCAGTAAGCTATTTGAATTTTTACTTAATCTAAAAATGATTTGATTTGTGTGGCCAATAAAGTAAATGCGGTAAATAAGGTGGTTAATTAAGGTATAGACACAAATAAAAAGGGCAAGTTATATACTTTAAGCCTTCACCCAACTAATCCAGTCATTTGTCAGAGTAATTTTCCACTGATCTGACTAACTACATTACCCACAATGCACAAGCACAACTCTTGCGTATTTCATCCCAGACCAGTACGCATGCGCAGTTCTTTTGACCTACACAGTCGCAGGAGAAAATGGCAGCGTTTGGAGTGGGGCTGCAGGTATGACTTTCTGAAAACCTTGTACTCGCTCTATAGAAAATCTATAAATGTTTCTTTTGTATTCATAACACTATGTAAACATTAAGAATTGTAAGTATTTGAGCGGTTGGAACGAACGTGATATATCTGGAAACTGAGCGGGGCCTTGACAGGCAGTGTCGAATTCGCAACATAACGTTAGGCAGTCATTCAGACCGTGTGCTCTTGTAATTCGTTACATGGTAAATAATTTTAATTGGCGTCTTATCTTTTGAGTTGTAAGCCTTTATTTACTTGTTTGAAAATGACCAAAATCACCAAATGAGCTTCTACTCTCAATGCTCAATCTGAAGTGTGCAGCGCTGAAAATGTGATTGCACTTGCGTTTTAAAATTATCATAGCATGCAATGTAGTGGGTTTTGTGACGCAGTGGATCATAGACCATATATCTATATATTTATGATTTTACAACTTGCAATACTTGATAAATCTACAAATATTTTTTCCCTCTCCCTGCAGGTGCGTCAGTTTAGCACCTCAGTGATCCGACCAGCAGCAAAACTCATCAAGGTAAATAATAATATATTCAAATGTGTCATTTTCACAAAATTAATATTGCATACTAAGAAATAAAAACAGTTTTTAGTATTTCTGTGTCCAGCAAAAGTTAACATGTATGAATTTACAAATGTTACATATATGTATCTATTGATTTTAATTTTTATTCACTCACCAATGTATTTACAGTCATGTACATTTTTTCAATATGTTTTTGTATTTATGCAGACGTCTGTGGACTAAATAAATCTCTTACACCTTAGGCTGTATTTATATGGTATTGTTTGTTTGGGTTTTTTCAGCCCCCTATCCAGGTTTATGGGGTCGAGGGACGCTATGCTACTGCCCTGTTCTCTGCTGCCAGCAAGCAGAAGAGCCTGGACAAGGTGGAACAGGAACTTGGACGTGTGTCTGTGAGTTTCCCCATCAATATTTCTTTTAGATTCTACTTTTTACACAATGCTTTAATCCGTTCTCATACTCATTACTTATCAATACTCATTTCTCCACTTCCTAGAGCCTAATTAAGGACCCTAAGCTGTCAGGTATTGTGATGAACCCCCATGTCAAGCGCTCTGTCAAACAGAAGACTTTTGTGGATGCCTTGACCAAGGCTAAAGTCTCCCCCATAACCATCAACCTCATCAGTGAGTTTTCTGTATTATCCAGGTTGAACTACTATGCAAATTTTCAAGTATGTTTAAAAAAATATATATATAGATTTTTTTTTGTGTGTTTTTAGGAAATGTGACCAGAAGCAATTTATAGATTATATTGTATGTTTATGTTTTATTTATTTAT
Organism: Danio tinwini; assembly: GCA_903798205.1. NCBI lineage: Eukaryota > Metazoa > Chordata > Actinopteri > Cypriniformes > Danionidae > Danio > Danio tinwini. The sequence goes on along the minus strand of CAIGQZ010032409.1, from coordinate 22,999,281 downwards.
TTCCACAGATGTTCTATCAGAAAATGGCCGCTTGACCTTGACCTCTGATGTCATCGCAGCTTTTAGCAAAATGATGAGCGCCCACAGAGGAGAAGTCACATGCTCAGTCACCACCGCTCAGGTAAGCATTATATGAATTAGATTGCTTGCTTATTTATAATCTTATTATCAGTCTTAAATGTTTTGTGGTCTGATTAATAGTTAAATTTATGTTTTTCGTTGGTCATGAATTAAACCCCTTTTGTCTAACTAATATGTATACATTTTTACAGCCTTTGGATGAAGCTAATCTTGCAGAGCTGAAAGTGGCACTGAATGGTTTCCTTGCAAAGGGAGAGACCATCAAGCTTGAGACCAAGGTATGTGTATTTGTTCCACAGGGTGGTCTTTTTTTCTCTTTGAACATTTTAAAGAGGTTCAGTTTTAAAGAAGCAAAATGTTCATTTATAATGTAACATGCCTGTTACAGCATATTGGCTATTCACTGAGTGTGATTTAGACCTTTCTTGATAAAAAATTCTTGCTGTGTGATATGTTGTCACTAAATTTATTGTGATAAGTGATGTTATTGTCATTTTAAGAAAATTTTATGCCACTGTATAAATGCAAAAGAACAATAATGATGCAAATTAGGACAACTTCTCATTTCCTAATATAAAATTTGACACTGGTGATGCATCTATAACTTTGAAATGGAGCTCATTTAGGCCATCAGTAGTTTCCATGAAAATGTTTTTTTTTTTCAGCTGTTAGTGACCATTTTCTAGAAGAGTTCATGTAAATATGAACTCAGATCATGTAAATATATAGATATATAAATATATAGGGCAATATATAGTTATCAATTTGATATCATGTCCATTTTTTTCTCTAATGTCAATATATTAATTATTGTGACAGGCCTAAGTATAATAAAGTAAAACCTTAGGCTTTATGAAAAGGTAAAAACATGGTAAAATTCACCCATTGTTCAGATTTATTAAATTAACCTTTCAGTAGATGTTTTTTAGTATATAGTGGATATCTAAGCAGATCTTGTAGCTCAAAGAATTTAAATGCTGATCATATATGCTGAAAAAGGAGAATTAATGGTGTTTGTAAGGTGCAAATCTCAATTTCGCAATCGCAATTTCAGGCTAATTTGCATTTCATAGATTTCCCGTTTGGCATGCATATGTTTTTAAATTGAAATAGTCTCTGAATTACACAAAAGCACATGTAAGAGTTTGAAATTGAAAATAGTTGGTCAAATATATACTATTGTTGCATCATTTTGCAGATGTCCCTTTGTCTGTTCAATCTCTTGTTTTATCTCTTCATCTGCTCATTCTTATGACCGTGAGCTCCCAAAATAATTGATTGTTTCTATCAAAGTCATTTCTGATCTTAATCTTAATGTGATACAGATGTTTAACGTGACTTTCTCCTTTTCACAGTCGGATGCCTCAATCCTTGGTGGCATGATCGTGAGCATTGGTGACAAGTATGTGGACATGTCCACTAAGACAAAGATCCAGAAGCTCACCAAGCTGATCAGGGATACCTAAGTCCTGTGGACTGACCAGACCTAATCAAATCAACATTCAGGAGGTGAAGAACAAACAACCTCTCTGCTATTGTGTAGATGAATGACTTTGTCCAGTTGTGTTCCTAATAAATATTATGTAACATTTAAAATGCTTGTGGTCGTGTTTTTCTCTCCCTGAGAGTTTATTTTTATATCATATGTATCTCTTTTTATTGCACACAGTTGGATTTAAGGCAGTGCCGTTCCTTTGAGGTTTCTTTTTATTAAAATATATTAAATTATGTTTTTACTTTACTCATAATTTTAAATGAACAAACTTGCTAGTTTTAATTTTCCTACATTTTACTGATGGTGATTTATATTTTATGTACACAAGAGGGCGCCATGAATTGAACTTGATTTTTCAGTCTATATTTACTGACTTGTCCATACCAGATACCTGGATTATTTTAACGGTATGGTTGTCTGTTGATTTAATGTGTTGGTGCAGTAAACCACTTATGATGTGGAATATTACAATTTAAAATGGCAGCATTTGTTTTAAAACTGCATTTATAACAGTCTGCAGAGTCACATGATCCTGCAGAAGTAAACATTTCTTGTTATTAGCAGTGTTTTGCTGGTGTTTTCAAAGTCTCACCCAGCAAAAGAAAGTTCAGAAAACATTCAGTTAAAATGAAACATTTAATAGCATTAACTTATTTATACAATCATATTAAACTCTTAATTTGTTTAAAGTATTAATAAAATCTAAAAGGTTTTAAATAAGTGTCATTGCCTTTTAAATAAATGAATTTCATCAGAACTTTTATTTTTTAGAATAAAACATTAGAAAGGCTTACATCTCCAGATATTTTCTGAATAATGTAATCATCCAATTTTTGAAGGAATTGTACGTGTGGCTGTACCATTTTAGTAGAGCAATGATTAGGAAATAAACAAGGCACTTAAAAGCTTTATTTTGTGATGAGCAGTGTCCTCTCACAAGACATCACTAGTCTCTCACTACTCTGGTCTAATATAGATCATCTTCAGACTCTTCCAGAGTTCAATGACTATATTGGGTTTCCTAGCTATAACTTTCTTACTAAGTATTTTCCACTGCGCGCACTTTTGGTTAAGTCTTTAACCAGTTTGATGCTTGATTTTTGATTGCTTTCACCATTAAATTAAACTTTGGACAACTCTGTTCACACAACTGATGAGAGGTTGGATGTTCAGTCCAAATTTTCTTAAACATTGAGACTGAGCTACAAATCCTTACTTTGAATTAAAGAGCAGTTTGGCTGCAGTGTTAAACCACACTTATATTTTGTGGATGACCAACCTTTATGGGGGATTTGCAATATTTTAGAAACCAATGTCACCCTGATGAAGACAAGTTTGCTGAAATATGTAGGTGCACATGAGTGCTGTTTATAATATGCTAGGCATGTTAAGGCTTTTTCTTGTCTGATTATTTCATTCTACAAATCAAATTAAGAATGAACACATTTTCTTGCTAAGGGTGAAATCTCATCTTATTGGTATTCGTTTGGTCAGCCTGCTGAGTGTTTAAGCAATGTAAAGTTGATGAAAACCGGAAAAAAACAGCTGTAAGTTAAATATGGTTTGTTCGCATAAGCATGTGAAAAAGCTTGAACACCCTATTGAATTTCATGGTTTTCTGTATTAGGACATAATGGAAACCTATATGGTCCTTGGCAGGTCTTAATAAAACCTCAGATGAACAACAGCACATGACGTCTCACACTGTGTCATTATTTGTTTAACAAAAATAAAGCCAAGACTTAAAAGCCATGAGTGATTAACAGCTTTAGGACACCCTTTGATTCACTTTAAGAAGTAATTACTTACAGTAATCATTTACTGTATGAACTTATCAGTTTCACAGACTTTTGAAGGTTTTTTTTAACACTGCTCTTGCCTTAGCATTTGAGTCAGGATGAGGTTTGGACTTTTACTGGACTGTTACATCTTGATATTTTTTCTTTCTTTTTCAGCTATTCTGTTGTACATTTGCTGGTGTGTGATTGGCATCATTGTCTTTTTGCATGACCCAATTTTGGTTAAGCATTAGCTGTGTGACGAGAATTCAGACCAACAAACTTCTAAAACCTCTGCTGATGGTCAGGTAAGGCAAGTTATAACTAAGACGAAAAAAACAAACAATATTATACAATAAAAAAGACCTTAATGCAGTCTGTTAGTGTTCTATACTTTATTGTTTATTGAATTTTTGTGGACTCAAGTAGCATTTCAGCATAGCCTGATAATTTTCCTATAGGAAGCAATACAATTTTATATTTGTGCAAAGGTTAGTCAGTACTAGAGCCAAATCTGGTGTTAATCTAACAAAATAGCTTATGATAACGGTCCAAAATTAGTATATCCACATTTATATGCTAGAGAAAAATATTAAATAAAAAATATAAAAGAGCAAAGTTCAAGAGAAACAAAAAATGTATACAATTTTGTTGAAATTTTGTATGTTTTTCTCAATATTTTACATGAATTTATGTATTATCTTTCAAATTTTTTAAACATATTGGGTGACAAATATTTTTATAAATATATCTGTTTAGTAAATCTGTTTTGTTTAAATGCACTATAATATATCACCCATATTTACTGAGAAATCATCCATCCATCCATCCATCCATTTTTGATGAAAATTAAAAGTCGTTTATAGTGTAAGTTGGCGTTGGTAAACTATGCCTGATAGTCTGTAAAGCGCTGTTATCACTACTAATAGACTGATGGTCAGGCACTGTAAAATGTGACAGCTTGGTGCGAGAAAAGTAAACAGATGACATCCTGGAAGATACCAACGAACGGGGGTGAAGCTGACAGAATGTAGATTCTGTCATGAATGTCCTTCTTTAGGCCAGCACTTAACGGAAACTAGAAAAAAATACTAGTTAAAATAAACGAAGAAAATCTATCATTTAAAAGTATAGTTAAAGGTATGTCGTCTTTACACCCCTCGTGTCATCCCTGCGTGGTTTGCACCCCTCCGCCCATCAGGAAGTGTACACAAATGATCTGTTTGGTGGAAATCAGCTGAGCGATTCAATTCTAGCTGCTCTCAGCTTTGAATTTTAGCATGACGCATCTGTCCTCTCTTCCGCTGGCTTTTTACTGGTTTTAAAAACTGTCGATTGATTTAAATTCATATGTTGTTTTTTGCACGAGATCCAGAGATCTGTCGACCATCCTGTTTTGCTGCAGTGGGTGAGTCATTACTAGTTCTCACAATAACATGACACGTTTTAATGGATGTAATTAAACGTTAAAATGGTTGATTTATTTAAAAACCATCATTAATAATTAATAACCTTTCATATATGACAATAGATTCTGGTTAGGATTGTATTTGTTTTGTTTAATTTTATGCAGAATAAATATTTATAGTTACATATATTCAACCATTCAGAATAATAGTTTTCAGTATAATAAAGTGTATTGTGTATTTCAGTGGTTAAAGGTTAAACAGTGAGGTTTTAGTTCCCTTTATGCTCAATTTGCATGGGTAGGTTGGATATGATGTTCTGTGTGGAAGTCAATGGATACAACAAGGACAGATTTGAGTTACATAACAGGTCTCTCTGTGTTGTTTTGCTGTGCTTTACTGTTGCTTGAGTGAAGCTATTGCTTAAACATTGTGAAACAAATATAGCACAGACTTTCATAACCGCTGTTATTAATGCCAATGTATTTCTATCAAACGCATCCATTTCCATTTACAGTAGATTTGATTGGCACCCTGTTTTCACTGGTACTGTATCCTTCAAAGAGGGGCACTGCTAATGACAGGATCAATAGTCCAATATTATCCTGCACAACTACTGTATGTACAATAAAACATGGCCAAGGGAGAGCTGGTTTTGAAAAAATATATGCTTTGTGGAGTGCTTGACGAAATAAATCTTGTCTCCCTTCTTAAAAAAAGTAAAATTGTTCACAATATGGTGACAGGGAATTGAGTAAGGGAGATGGAAGATTTACATTGTTCAAAAGAGTTGCCAGGATGCAATAATTTGATCAATAGTGGCAGAAAATACATTGTATAAAGTTACTAATTAATTCTGTTTCTATTTTAACATTCTATTAATTGAAAATCCTTTCCAATATTGTTAAGCAACTGACTCCAACATTGATTATGTAAAATGTTTCTTGAGAAACACATCAGCCCATCATATTGATGTTGAAGGATCATGTGATGTTGAAGAGTGCAGTAGTGGCTGCTGACAATTCAGCTTTGCCATCCAATCCATTCTTGCGAAGCATAATATACAGTATATACAGTAGTCAACATTTAAAGTGGATCAAAATCTTTCATCAAAGTTGTCTTAAATTTATTAATCAACACATTCCTGTCTTAGGATGTTTTTTAAAAACCTTTTTTTGATCCACTTCAAATGTTGACTACTGTATATTATAGATACACCCAGTCAGGCCTGAAATTATTCATACCCCTAAGGAATATACCGCAGAAATACAAAATATTGCAGATATACATATTTTTCCAATATCGTGCAGCTTTAGTTTGCATACGCAGACATTTCCTGTGTAAAGATAAAAATGGGAATATATAAACATCCTTATGTATAACTTTACATTTGTTTTTATTATTTTATTTTATTAATATTATTACTACTACTGCTACTACTGAACCACTACTCATTTGATCAATTTATTGGTTTCTTGCTAAATAAAATATGAGTTTATTTAAAAAAAATCTTTCTGAGCCCAATTATTAACACTATATTAACTCTGAAAATTCTACTTGTGCCCAATTAAAGGTATTTTGATACAATAGATACTTTTTACAAACATTAAAATAAACACTTACAGAAATCTCTTAACCTTTATTTTCATATAATTTTGCCTTATGATTATTTACATTGATGAAAATGTATTCACTAGGTTCACAGATTTACTGACCAAAAGTTAAAAACAGAAATCACAATACTGAGCATCTCTGGCATTCACAAGACAGAACCATAGTAATTAATGTTTACTGTATTTTTTTTTACTATGATTCCATGCACACAATGCTATTACAATAGGTGTTTTGGTTTCTGTCAACCAGTGTATATACAAGATAAAAATATGAGTTATCGTATTGCTCTATCTGCCATTTGTAAGACTTAACAAACTGCCATCATCATTTTAACGGGTCTCTGTTGCTTCCTTGCGGCTTTATTAATGAGCATAAGCTGCTGGTGATATTAAGAACATAAGCCTGGATAATTGTGTGAGTGTTTGTGTTTTGTGTATTGGCTTTCTGCCTCCTGCCAGACACACAACCACATTGACGGGTGTGAATAAAGTGCAGGAATGGAAATTAGTACTTGATATTAAGAAGCATATCGACGAAATAAATTAGAAACAATACAAATTCATGACAAATAATGTTGTATACATTTATAGGTGTATTAACGGAAAGCCAAACAGGTAGTTTTTAGAGTACTTGGAGTATATGTAAGTAGATAGAGATTATTTTGGGTTGGTTTGTGTTCAACAGGCACGTGTTTTGGGGCTTGCTTCTGTCTGTTAAATCCTCTGCAAATCTCTAGATGCCCATTTGAGGCTCGTAGCATCAGATTGAACAGATGTAAGTGTCACAGCATGTGTTTGCATGTGTGTATGTGTGTGTACTCAGGGCTTTTATCACCGGAGAGATAACAGATGTCACCATATCTAAGCAGAGAACATTATCTATCTTATGGTGTCTGTTGCTTTCGGTGTCCTGTTCATTAGTTGGTCCACACAGAAACTTTTTGCATTTTTTTGCCCTTATTTTATTTTTGTTGTTTGCCAAAAGTGATTGTTTAATGTAATGTGCATTTATATAGTGCATTTTAAAGTTGTTTCTTATTAATAAACAGTTTAAACAGTTTGACCTATTCAATCATAATTTAGAGGCAGTTCAGTTTCGTCTTTATTTTTATTCTTTTCCTCAACTCTTGTGTTGTATAGGACCTCTGAGAGGACAATGAGGTCAAGAGAGGCAAAAACGCTGTGTCCATCAAAAAATCTGCAGATGCACAGTGTCTTTAGGACTCTGTTGTATAGTTTTACTTTGAGTGGATTGTATTGCCTAATTCATTTATTTTTTTTTTTTTTGGAGTAAAGGGGAAATTGAATACTGAAAATGATTTACACTACCATTTGAAACTTTGGGAACAGAAGTATTTATTTTAAAACAAACTGATATTTTGTTTAGCAAGAATTCAAAATTAATAATATTGTAAATGTTATTGGGAATATTATATTTCATAGTTTATATGTAGATGATATATGTAATTGTTATAAAGGGTAAAATATGAATACAATCAAGAGACAAATTCAAATATGTATAAATAAAATGTATGACTGGCCAGTTTTAAATGGTTTTAAATTTTCTAAATCAAAAACTGTATGCATGCATTTTTGTCTTTTAAGATCTGTGTATTTAGATCCAGAGCTCTTTTTAGATAGAGAACCTATACAAGTTGTGAAAGAGGTACAGTTTCTGGGAGTGAGTTTTAACAATAAGTTGTCTTTTATTCCTCATATTAAAGTATTACGATATAGATGTTTTAAAGCAATGGATGTTATAAAAGTTTTAGCAAAGATCAATTAGGGTGCAAATTGGGTGATACTCTTAAGACTTTACAGGACACTTATTAGATAAAAAATGGACTATGGGAGCATAGTTTACGGGTCTGTAAGGATATCATACATAAAGATGCTTGATACAGTACATACAGGACGGAGACTTGCTCTTGGAGCATACAGGACTTCTCCCATTCAAAGAGTATTTACGGCAGCAGGAGACATGTCACTTTACAACAGAAGATTGAAACTGGCTCTTAACTATGCAGTCTAGGTGAAAGCTAATAAAGACGATCCAGCATATTCTACAGTTTTCCACACTCAATATCAGCACCTATATGAAGCCAGACCCAGATACATCAGACCTTTCGGGATTCGAATGAAAACTCACTTGGAGAAGTTGGATATTAATCTGGATATAATAACAGCGATGCACGTATGCCCTATACCACCTTGGAATATTAAAAATCTATTATAATATAACTGTCTCAGTTTAAAAAAAGGGAAATCCACACAAATATTTATCAGGAAGAATTTATGAATATCCGATGCAATCTACCAACTAATGTACCAGTGTACACAGACGCTTCAAAATCAGATGGACGAGTATCTGCTGCAGCAGTCATTGGTTTAGAGTGTTTCAGAAAAAGTATTCCCGGACAAAGCTCAATATTCACAGCTAAAGCTTGTGCCCTGGTTTTAGTTCTGGAACAAATAGAAAAAGAACAGCAACGTCAGTTTTTAATTTGCACAGATTCCATGTCCTGCTTATAAGCACTTAAATCTATAAAAAAAGGATTATCCTATGATTTTTAGTATAATATAAAAAGTGGACCTTTTAAAGACTAAAGACTTTGATATTATTTTCTGCTGGATACCTGGTCATATAGGATTCATTGGAAACGAACGTGCAGATAAAGCAGCTAAGGAAGCCTTACAGTTGGAGATAACAGAATGTAAAATTCCTGTGTCAGATATTAAACCTGTTTTAAATCTGTATATTAATGAGAAATGGCAAATGGAATGGGATGAATGTAAAAATAACAAATTGTATGAAGTGAATTCATTTGTAAATGAAAGAAAAAATTACCATTTTGAAAGTAGACATGACTAAGTTGTACATACGAGATGTAGAATCGGACACTCAAGACTTACACACGCATATTTATTGAAAGGGGAAGAAAAACCTATTTGTGACTTGTGTAAGAATATTTGACGATAAAACATATTTTAATAGAATGTGTATTTTTTTATGAAATTAGAGAGCGTTTTTATTCAGGAAATATTTTAGGTGAAATGTTTGAAAAGGTGCCTTCTGGAGCACTTTTAGAATATTTATCTTTAACCAAACTAAAAGATTATATATGACTTTTTAATGTTGTTGCTACTTGTATACTTTTTGTTGTTTTTTTACAATGTATGTTTTTTTAAGAAATGTATTTGATTATATGATTATATATTGTATATTTATTAGTATATGTTTTTGCCATGAATGTAGCCAATGCTGCTGATATGGCATTAAAACCTAAATTTTGCAAGAACTCAATAAATTGATCAAAATAGACAAAAATGTTTTACAATGATAATTGTAATAATAATAAAAACAAATGTAAACTTTCTGTTCCTTTAAAAATCCTGGATATCCTTTTTTTTACTAGTAAACATTTAGTAATATAAACGTTTTTTTTATTAAATAAATGCAAACTTGATAAAATTAGATTTTATTTTTAAATATTTTTTTGTCTTATCCCAAACTTTGAAATGGCAGAATAACTTTATTAATTCATTTATTTTGAATTTCACTTCACTTCACTTCATGATGGTTTGTATCTTTGTGCAGTCATTAGTTGAATGCAAGCCAAGGTGTCTCATGATTGACCTGTGTTGTCTTATAGACAGATGCTGAGCATGCTGGGACATGACTGAGGCGTGATGGATCCAGAAGAAGCCGAGCTTCAGAATGACTACCGCTACCGAAGTTATGCAGCGGTCATTGAGAAGGCGCTGCGAAACTTTGAGTCATCTAGTGAATGGGCCGATCTCATCTCCTCACTGGGAAAACTCAACAAGGTAGAATACCTGAAAAAGTTTTTTGTTTTTTAAATCTCCTGTTCACTGACGCTGTGGTTCTTGGTGATTCATAAAATGCGAGTGAACGGCTACTGCCACTTTGCAAAAAAACATATACAAGCAAAACATAATTAATACTTTAAACTGTAATGCACAATTATTTACTATTTACGTTGTTTTCCTCACATGTCCTCCCTCTACAGTTTAAACAAACAAGCTCTTTTCTGTGAATATGTGACTGTTAGACTTCCAATTCATTTGTCGCTATGAATAACTGACTAGGAATTGCAAATTACAATAAATGGTCAAACTGCTCATGCAACAAACCAGTGTACAGTGTAAGCTATTTTGTAGGGCTAATCACAACAATGGAAAAATGTGAAATAATTGAAATAAATTGGGACTTTTTTTTGCGATATAGAATAGTTTTATATGAAAAGAATTAAATCATTCAGATTGATTGGGATAATTCTGTAAGGGAGTGAATCATGCATACAAATAAAAATAAAAATTACAAGCATATATAAATTCAATGAAATAAACTATGTGTCATGGTGTTCTGTGGAGTCTAAAAGTATTCAGGAACAGATTAATGATCAAATACTAAATAGGCTCCCACTTTATATTAAGGGGCCTTAACTACTATGTTCTTGTGTCAAAAAATAAAAACAATTTACTAATTGTGTTCATAATGGATTGCAGAATACTTCTATGGATAGGTTATGGTGGTATGGGTTGGTTAATGTGTAAGGGATGGTCAATAGCATATTTAAAGATGTAATTACTGATGTACTGTATTTATATGCATGTATTTAATCAATCATAAGAACAATGTAAAAACATGTATTAACACAATAAGCATATTGTAAAAATTATACATTTTAGTGCAAGTACATATTAGTTAAGGGCACCTAATATAAAGTGAGACCTAAAGTAGTACATTCATTGCATAATCAATTCAATAAAAAACATCTTTATTAAAATTTCAAATGGTACAACTTCTTCACAGGCCTTAAAAACACATGCAGATGATAAACTTTTGCTCTATTATGATTAAATTCAAAAATATCATGTGTTTTAAACTGTGGCTCCTGGTCAACTGTAATCCCGACTCAATATTGCAGATCCTGCAGATGTCACATAGTGATATTGATGCTGAATATCTGATGGGGAAACATCAGCGAATGAAACTAGAAGTCTTGACACATTTAGGTTACGTTATAGGATTAAACCATTAGTGTTTTAAGATTAAAACAATAGACGTTTTGGAATGCTTTTGCTTTAACTCCATTTAGGAGTAGAGGAGAAGGAAGAAGAATATTGGTTTTGTTACAGATTTTTTTGGGGGGAAGTGAGAGCATGACATTAATGATCTGCAGTCCTGTTGAATGAAGGCGTTCTGTAAAACATTCCTGCTTGACCATGTTCAAAGTACAGCTGATTTGAATAAGCTGAATATGGCTTGTGTACACTATCTAATAGATTAGACAAATACTCTTCATCTCTATCTTTATCTGCGAATTCTTTCTAAGCACTTGTATGTGCGGCCTTAAAAAAAGGAAATAAAACATATTTAAATCTTCTATATGACTTTGTACGGCATGTGATTTTTTTTGTTTTTTTTGTTTGCTCAATGGGACTTTCCGGATATTGTATGGGTGACAATACAAGCTGTCTGAAAATAAGAGAAATTTTTTCGGTTTAATGTAAATGTTTCAATTATTTGACAGCTAAAGTGACAGTAACAGTATGTCTTCATTCTCCTTTTTAACACACTTTAATTTGTTTACTTTTTTAAATATTATTTAGCATTATTGAAGCTATGTTTTCTAAAAACATGTCTGAAGGACTGTGCAATAACAAACTAAACCTCGTGTCTCACTTCCTTCTCTGAGCTAATGTTGATCATTGGTTTGAAACCTGTTCAGCAAATGTGGTTGCTGAGTAAAATATATATAGAGGAGTGAAAAGTCTTGTCATGGATAATAACACCAGACTCTTGCAGTCTGTGAAAATTATAGCTTTTATGATTAGTGAATTTCTGTGATATAATCAACTAGGGCTGTGCGATACTGGAAAAATATGCGATATTGCAATAACGATATTGCTTACAATATAACATTTCCCTATTAAAAAAAAACAATTCTTAATAATTTTTTTTATTTAAAGATATTAAAAATATATATATATATAAAATATATTTTTCATATCTGATTCAGACTTAAAAAAAATGTGCCAAGGTGCAAACATTTAGTCTTAAAAACACCATGAATGATAAGCAGATATTCTGACTCTGATTGGCTGTTGTCAATTTCCTCTCTTATCTTGACTCCCTCCATAAGTATTTATTTTCAGCGCTGGGTTCACCTTTGTGATTGGTCTAGCCAATAGCAGAACAGAATCTAATAAAGAGGTGGGGAAAAAAATAACAAGGTCCCATCAGACTGGCCATATTTAGATAAACATCCAATGCATAAAATGTAATTTATCACATGTCTGCGAAATGTATATTACATACTATTATCACAATAAGGAGAATTTTGCGATATATTGTGCAGCCCTGTAATCAACCTATAATTAGTGTTGTTGTAACTTGTAGTTGTATCATTCTTCTTTTTTTCAGTTTTACAATGTTTAGGGTGTATGTACAATTTTTAGAAACTTGCTCATTTTCATGATTCATTGTATTGTAAAATTATAAATATGCCTTATTAAAATTTTAACATTTGTTTAAAAATGATTAGAAGCTTAAAATATTGATCACTCATTTTTACTCTTTGTTTCTCAGGCTCTCCAGAGTAATTTAAAGTACTCTCTGTTACCACGCCGGCTGATCATCGGGAAGCGTCTTGCTCAGTGTTTGCATCCTGCCCTGCCCAGCGGCGTCCATCTCAAAGCACTTGAGACCTATGAGGTCATCTTTAAAATCATTGGCACAAAATGGCTTGCAAAGGATCTCTTTATATACAGGTTGGTGTGTATGATAAGCACTTACATAGCCATGTCCAGGTCTTATTTCACTCCAGTGAGATTATAAATTAAGAAATAATATTTGAATAAATAAAAAAAACAAAGATATGTTTATTTAGCCCAGTATATCTACTATTTTATAAAAAAATTAGTTTGCAGTGAAAGTACAAATTGCAATGTAACAGAAATTGCACTGTAAATACAATCAAACAATTTGCAGTGCTATTGTGAGAATCAAGAGGAAATGTTTAAACATTCTATTGCAAACAATCAGCTTCATTTATGTAAATTTTTTTGGGGTGAAATATGAAGTGTTTGTGAGGTTATGTGAATATTGTGTTTCTGAGATCACAGATCAAATACTTTGTGTGTGTGTGCGTGTGCGCACTTCAGCTCAGGCCTGTTCCCGTTGCTGGGTCATGCAGCGATGTCTGTGAAGCCTGTTCTGTTGACTCTGTACGAGAGGTACTTCCTGCCCCTTCAGAGGGCGCTGCTACCCAGCCTGCAGGCCTTTATCATGGGCCTGCTGCCTGGACTGGAGGAGGGAGCGGAAGTCTATGACAGGTGAGACTTAAAGTTTGCATGAACCGGAAGTTGCTGAAACCTTTATTTCAATATGTAGATGCACTGAAATGGAATATTGTGTAGGGGGTGGGGCTTTCATTTTGTGCACCATTTTTTTCATGACTAACTGTAAGATGGGTGTGGTTGAGATTATTGTGGCTGAAGCCGTCAAACTGACGTCAACATAGAAGGACCGCCACTCCAAGCGCAGAAGCAAATGTTCAGACTTTGATTAAAAATTACCAAACAAACTTTTTTTTGTGCATTACCTTGCACAGATTAATCATTCACCTAAAGTATAATATTGTGTGCTAACAAAATAAACATTTTGATTTAATAACATACTCACGCTAGGGGTATATAACTTTCATTGAATAATATACTAGCTCAGACTCTAGTGGGTTAAGGATTGCCTTCTGAAGAAAAGCAATTGGTTTTTATTGGAAAAATATACACATAAAACTTGTTGTTGTTGATTGATCACTGATTGAATTACAATGTAAGCATAGGGGAAGCTATGGAAGATGAAAATTTACACTTCTGTTTTAAGTGAGTTGTACAGTAAACAGAAGCTTGTTTTGTCTAAACTGTAGATTTGTATTAGTATCTGACATAAAATTATATGTTTTTTTGTGACTATCCTACCTGAGTTGTTGTACAGTAGCTCTCTAATAAGTGCATTGGTGGCAATTACTGTAAGCCAGTTATAATAGTTTAAAGCCTTACATATGGATATATATCATATAAAATGCATTACTTTGCTTCAGAAGGCAATCATAAATGTACTTGTGTTGTGTAGATTGCTTGAATGAAGAACGAAGGCCCTTTTTGGAGCCATTTGTTGCCATTATACAGCTGTGAAAAGCCAGTATATTATGTAGTATAATTTTGTTGTATTCATTTGAAAGAATGATGGCTTGGTGGAGTATAAATTATGGAATAATTGTCTTTTTGGTAAAATATTTCTTTAATAAATTATTTTCATGCTGACTTCCATTTGATCTTAAAATTTCCTTATTATTATTCCATGAACTTCTTTGTCACTATGTGTCAATTAACATGTAAATATTATAATGCAAAGTTGGATTTCCTTGATCAGCTTGGAGCAAAACATTATTGATCTTAAAATTAATGTTCCTGTGCCAATTATGTAGGTAGTTTTACAATATTTTTGGATAATTTCTGTAAACCATTAACTATCATGCCATATGTTTCTTTCTGCCTGTCTTCAGGACGGATGCGTTGCTTGTGAAGCTGTCAATGTTGGTGGGTCAGTCTGTGTTTTATGGGGCACTGTGGGGTTCAGTGCTCATTTGTCCTCTTGTGCGGCTGCCAGCTTCACTCTTTATCGTTGCACATTTTGACCACTCAGTCACAGCTCGAGAACAGAAATTTATGCTTGGGACAGATCACAGACTAGTGGTAAGTTTCAATGTAGATTACTACATAAAAGAAAAATACATGGTTTTTAAATCAATGTTAAAAGGATAGATCACCCAAAAATGTAAATTCTGCCTTAAAAATAAAACAAAAATAAAATAATTTGTAGCAAAAAAAAATATTGGAAACCTGTAAACATTGACTTTAATAGAAGGAAAAACAAATACTACGTATGTTAATGGTTACAGATTTCAATACCGATAACATTCGTCAAAATAACTTATTTTGTGTTCAACAGAACAAAAAAATCCAAACTGCTTAAAAAAATTACTTTTGGGTGAACTATCTTTTTAATTTTGTCAATGAAATCTGTAATGAAAAATGTTTTTGACGACCTTCATTTCCATAACCAAGTAAAAAAAAATTGACAAATCTGATTAAATCATTAAATACAAACTCTGACCATCTAAACCTGGAATATTATTGACAAAAAAGATGCAACTATAATATTTATTCCAATTTTAATCTGTAACAAATCTTTTTTTATTTTCTTCAGCAAAAATAGGTGTTTTTAGCAAGTCTCCACAACTTTTATACTTGTGGTTACCAGCTACAATTGTACAATAAAAACAAATGCCAAAATTTCTTTCTGACTTTATAAATGTCATAACTTTGACTTCTGATCAGTTTAAAGCCTCTTTTATAAGTAAAAGTATTGAGTTACTTGTCAAAAAACAATCTTACTAACCTCAAACAGTAATGAAAGTTGGGTTAGAAAAAGTACATCGTATTGACTATATTTTTGTTCCTCACAGTGTTCAGGTCATATTATACACACTAAGTGTACACAGTAAGGCCTATTGTTTTGAAGGAACTGCATGACTGAAATGTACACCCTCTTATTTCACTCTGCTCCAGGTGAAAGCTGTTTGTCTTGCTTTACAAGACTCAAATGTTCTGGTCCAGAGGAACACGCTGGAAATCCTTCTCTACTTTTTCCCCTTCACAACCTTCCAGGTTATCCCTTTAATTCCTGACAATTACATTTGAGTAAAGCCTAGACCTGCCCCAAATTGAATAGTTTTTTATTTTTTTTTAATGATCCTGTGTGTAGGATCCTGGCGAGTGTGCGATTCCATTAAAGCAAGACGAGATGATCAGTGTTGTGTCTGCTGCCTCACTCACACTGCTCAGGAGAGACATGTCTCTCAACCGGCGCCTCTATGCATGGATGCTTGGTACTAAAGATTATTTTTCAGAACATTACAGAAAGAAAGAAATTTTGTCTTTCTTATTGTATGCGAAGGAAAGTTATGATATGCAATTGAACGTACATGTTTGACTAAAATTAAGGATTTTATTTTTCTTTTATTTGTGTGTGACTTGTCAGGCTTGGACATTAAAGGAGGAATGGGGGCTGCAGACTCCAGTCACTACAGCACTGTTGAGGAATACACTGCATTCTACTTCAATACACACTCCAGAGAATTACTGGTGCAGGTATGAATGATAACACTCACTGAAAGTCACATTACATCATGTAACCACTTGTTCAATGGCAAAATAGAGCTTTTCAATTAGAACTGCAGGTGTTGCATTTAACATGTTTCCTATATCAGGATTTCCCAAACTGAAGTTCAGATTTTTTTTGTGTATTCCTGAAAGAACTGCAGCGTGTTCATTAGTTAATGAAGTGCTAATATTTATTAAGTTTAAATACAAGTTTTAAAGGGATAGTTCACTAAAAAATGAACATTTCCCAACCATTAGCTCACTCAAGTGGTTGTAAACTGTTATGAATTTCATTCTTCTGTTGAACACAAAACAAAATATTCAAAAGAAATATTGGAAAAAATCTGTCATCAACGTTGGATTTAGTAGGAACAACAATATTATGTAAGACAATGGCTGTTTTTCCCAACATTCTTCAGCAAATCTTCCTTTGTGTTCAACAGAAGAAAGACATTTAAACAGGTTTGGAACAAGGGGAGGATGAGTAAATGATGACAGATTATAGATTAGATTAGTTTCAACTTTATTGTCATTACACTTGTACAAGTACAAGGCAATGAAATGCAGTTTAGGTCAGGAGTCAGGAGTGCAGTAGCAGCAAGTGGAGGATATAGGCAAGTTATAAAGTGCAATTATAGAAAAACTATGGTGATATTTACAGATGGATGTACTATGAACGTTATAGACAGGGTGTAATAACTATGAACAGAGATTTACAATAGTTGAATATATGTACAGGTTGCTATTAATAATCAGGGTATGCAGAAAGATACATAATTACAAATGGATATGTACAGTGGGTATGTACAATTCAAGATGAATAAGAGCACAATAGTGCGATGAATATGTGCACTTTTATTTGTGCAAATATTAAATAATAAATAATTAAGTGTTTATGGGCAGTGTAAGTTATGAGGAGAGTGTGTAGGTGTATGAGGCGGGCAAAAGAGTCTGTGGGGGGCAGAGTTCTGCAGATAACTCTGGGAAAAGAGCTGTTCTTCAGTCTGCTGGTTTTAGTCCAGGGGAGCCTGAAGCGCTTGCCGGAAGGCAGGATAGAAAATAGTCTGTGAGCAGAGTGAGAGGTGTCCTTAAGAATACAGCATGCTCGGTGCAGACAGTGTTTCCTCTGGATGTCCTCAATGGCTGGAAGTGGGGTACCTGTCATGCGTCGGGCAGTTCTCACATGTTTGAGTGAACTGTCCCTTTAAAATTTATATATAAAATAATCACATTTAAACTAAAAAAGAAAAAAAATCAGCATGTCATGCGATTTGGTAACCAACCTTTTACATTATTGTAATATTAACTTCTCAAAAAAAAACTTTTGCTAAAAGGTTTTATCTGATAGAAATGTTCAGAATTCTTTGCTCTACATATTAGTGTACACAAACTGTCCATCTGTGGTTTACATTTACTCATACATGCATTATATTTATAGGCTCTGGTGAATATTCTGAAGCAGAAAGATATCGAGGCCAACCCTGACAATCTGATAGATTATCTCAGGCCGTTTCGCATCATCATTAGTCTGCTGGACAAATCAGAGATAGGTGAATACACCCTCATGGCTGAAGTTCTAAAATTGTTTATTTTGTTTATCTGTTTTACATAATTATTCCTGTCTTGTTATTTTCTCACGCAGGGCCCATGGTGTTGTCTGATGTGTTGCTAGAGGTGGTCAGAGCCTTTTACAGCTACTGTATAGTGATGCTGGGAGAAGACGGTCACAACACCAGCCTCACTGGCAGCCAACTCAACAGGTCAGAAAGAAGCATTCAGACTCAAAGCTTTGCCTTTGCAATGTTTTGCTGAGTACCATCGTCATGATTTAGAGTTTTAAAGAAGACAATGTCATGATCAAGAATGGGAAAAGTTGAACAGTAAAACTGGCAGGTAAATAAGTAATTGAAAATGTACAGACAGCTGGTCGTTATTCCAGAATAACTCGACATGAATGATTAATATTTTATTAATATATAGGGTTATATTTTACACTAGTAGCGGTCTGACTGTTTTATCTCACTTTTTTGATGTCACGTGTGTTTATCAAAAAAATGGACATGCAATTGATTTTAGCAGAAATAGTTTGTTTATGTATGGACTACACAGAAAACCATGCATCTATTACGGATTTGAATATCCATAAATTAAATGCATAAACCTATTTGTGAAAAATGAAAATACACTGCCACTAAAAGTTTGGTGTTATTAAGGTAAAGGCAAATAGAGATATAGAATGTTTTGAAGAAATAAAGACAGCATTGTATTCAGAAATTATGTAATAAAATAGTAAAGAAAAAATGACTGTAAAGACTTTTAAATGTTGCCAAAATAATCTTTTAAAAATAAATGCACTTCATTCATCAAATAATAATAATAATAGAATGTTAATCATAGGAAATATTTCTTGAGCAATTCCCTGGATAATTCGGGTCAGTTCTGTCGATTGAGTTAGAGTTAGGGTTATAAGCTTTTCATTAATGCATACTTTGTTATAATAAGACAATATTTGGCAGAGATACAACTATTTAAATAATAGTAAAATCACCTTTAAAGTGTTCAAATTAAGTTCTTACCAATGCACGCTACTAATCAAACATTAAATCTTGTAGATTTACAGAAGAAAATTGACTAACTTTATGGAACACAATCATTACTTAATATACTAAGGTTATTCTTAATATTCAGTAATTTTGACGCATTCAGTGTCTTTTTTTTTTTTTTTTGCTATTTCCAAAAACATAGCCATGTAAAGCAAGACTGGTTTTGTGGTCGACACATATAATAGAATAATATCTGATAGATCATGAACATTAAAGTAATGATATCTAAAAAGGCAGTTTTAAATCCCAGGAATTAAATACATTTAACACTATCATTAAAAGCCAGTGATTAAAATGGTTATTAAAGCCACAGCTTTTAAATTGTATAAATATTTAAGAATAAAACAATTTTAATGTTATTTTAATGCAAATAAGTGCATCCTTAATGAACAAGTCATACCAAAATATCTTACTGAACCCAAACTTTTTGACAGCAGTATAAATGGACAAGATGAATTAATAATGCACAAATTAACACTGTATCTAATTGTTGCCTATCTACTTGTCTGTGCAGTAAAATCAAGGAGAATAAAAACTCCTCTGAGATAATAAAGACCGTCAATATGCTTGTGAGTGCCATGAGCAGCAATTTTCTCTGGGACTACATGACAAGGCACTTCCAAATCTGCCTCAGGTAAGCAAGCTCAAACTCATAATAAATGACATTACCCAAACATTAAAGAGATTATGAGATGACAATGTCTAATGTCATGTTTGTTTTTCAGCTCACTGAGCGATCCAGCTGAAAAGAGTTCATCTAAATCCTGGAGCAGCCCTCCGTCAGTGACTGAACTCTCCACGCTTATTATCTTCTTGCTGGATGTTATTCCTTTGGTATGAGCTATAATGAATATAATGAGTCATCTCAGTCTAGTTATCCAAATTTTGGTCATTTGGTCTGATTCCTTTTCTTGGTTTATTTGTTTTAGGAACTCTACGCAGAGATTCAAACACAATACCTGCCACAGATGTTGGGCAACATGTTGCAGTCATTAAGGAGTCACATGACTTCTCTCAGCCTATCAGAACTCACGCAGGCCATGAGGGCATGTTTTAAAGTGCTCAGTAAGATACAGATGCCGGTGGCTTATATGGATATGGAGACTGAATCACAGACACAAGATGTAGAACAAACACAGGTATGATGTGTTAGTTTTACTTTTACTGCTAATCAAAAGTTTGCGGTTGCTGAGATTGCTCACCAGCATCAAGGCTGCATTTTAATACAGTCAAAACAGTAATATTGTCAAATAAAATTACAATGTAAAATGCCTGTTAGCCAATTGAATATGTTATTATTTCTTAATGATGAAGTAGATATTTAGCATAATTATTTTAATATTTGTTTCACCTTAGAAAATATAATATGCTGATTTGGAATGTTTATTATTATCAGTGTTCAAAACAGTTTTGCTGCAAGTATGGTAACATTTATTTGAAATAGACTTTTCACTACATAACAAATCACAATGTAACCCCTATAACAATTTAACTGTAAGCCAATTGTTTTAGATATGTAGAAGTTTGTTCCTTGAAAATATACATAATGTTATGTAGAATGTAAGAATACAAACCATATCAGGACATTTTTTTTTAACAATTCGTCACCTTAGAATTATAAGGTTCTATCTGATATTTTTGTCAAAATTTAGTTATTGACATATGTTTATTAAATTACAACTTATTTACATTATGGGATGTTTTTTTATAAGTTGTTTACATTTTAAGATGTTTTATTTAAAAAACAAACGTTACACACATACTGTTTGCTATGGAGTGCAAAACCTTTGAAGCTCAATATCTCAAAATCATCCAGAACGCAGATAGAACCTTATGATTCCAAGGTGACGAATTAGCAAAAGGGAAAAAAAATAATAATAACAATAAAAAAATATACAAATACAACCCACATTGCACACCCCCCATCCATACATGGTCTCATTGTCACAAATTTCGTCAAAAGATTTCTTATTTTGATGTTACATAAAGATAGTTCCAATAGTTGATGGTAATAATAAATAAAAACAATAATGTCCAGAAATGATGCACAAATAAATTACATTTACAAATGTGACAACATTAAATTAAAACAATAACATAAAATAAGAGAAAGTAACAACTACAACAACAAAAGACTAGCAAAACTAACTATTATTATATGAAATAATCACTGTAAGCCAATTTTTGAGGGTAAATTACATTTACATTTATTACTGATCATTGTCTGTGGAATGCAAAAAAAAAGTTAATATGTTTTGTAGGGTTTTTTTTTTATAAGACCTGGGAACATCTGATTTAATGTCATCTGCTGAAGTATGTATATACAGTGCCTATAGAAAACATCATAACCTCTGGAAATCTATACATCTACTCACATTACACCCTGCTTTCAAAAAACGTTTGGGATAAAGTTGGTGAAAGGCAACTGTTGTAAAGTACTGTTAAATGTTACAATCATCAGACCTTTACAGCACTTTACAAATGTTGTAGATTAAATTTTAACATACATATACATTCTTCATCAGATCATTAAATAAAATGTCATTAGGTCTTATTAATGCTTGTGGGAAGTGCTTGAAAATAGCTTGAAGTACAAAACTGAAGTAGTAATTTCTTACAAATCTCAAATTTTGAACAGTGGTATTTTTTCTGTGTGTAAATTGAGATATTTAATGATTTAAATTTGTTTCAATTTACCAGTATGTCTATGTTAAGCTGCTTTGACACAATCTACATTGTAAAAGTGTTATAGAAATGAAGATGAATTGAATTCAAATGAATATCCTAATGTTATTCCAAATGTGGTTTGGAAATGTGTGATATGTCAACGTCCTCTGTTTATGTGCACATATAGATTATGATGACGGCCAGCAATGAAGTGAAGGAAAGTGAGCAGGTAGATGGTAACCAGAATAGCAGCTCTGCTGAGAATGGTCTGAATGGACAGGAGACACAGGAGTTGGAGGCGGGTGAAGCTCCGTATCCTCCTTTACGCTCTGAAGACAGTGGATTAGGGCTGAGTGCATCTCCATCTGAACAGCATCTCCTGCCTGTCCATAATGGATCTGAAGCTGCTTCAGGTGTGAACTCTGAAGCTGAGGACGTGTGGAGAAGAGGTGGAACTATAGAAAACATGTCCAAATGTGTGCAGGACATACTAGCATCTGTGATCACAAGGTAATTTACTCATTTGAGGTACACTGGATGTGCAAAATGCATAAATATTTGAGTATGCATGGAAATGACTTATATTTAATGATATTTCACAAAATGTCAGGACACCCAGCAAGGAATATTAAAAATACAGTGCACTTGCCATGACATTTTATTTCCAGTGTGAAAAATGTTTGTTTACATACCCAGTTGTAAACCAGTTGTAAATAGCTTGCCTAAATTAGGTTACATAATGCTTATTTCATAACCTGATTGATTAACTGATATTTAGCATAATCAATCAGGTCATGTGACAAAAATGTAACATTTAGCAAAATTCAAAAATGTTAATAATTGGATTCAAAATGTTACAATGTTTAATTTATAATCAGATTCTACATAATGAGATCATTTGACAAGACTTTGCATTCATATTTCATACAAAAAATGTTATATACATCTGCAAATCCTCTGCAAAATGCATAATTCAAAATGATTCCTATTTATAATGGTGATTTTGTGGATAATTAATAATTTCCCAGATAAAACGCTTTAGTGCTTGGCACAATTTGGCATAAAATGCACATTTATCATTGATTTTTTTAAATCTTTCATTAAGTGATGACTGTTTCAGGTCTGTATTTCTGGGATTTTCAATTAGTCTACATTGTATCATGTTATATTAGTTTTTGCCTATTTTAACTCTTCTATTTTATTGTAAGCATTTTAAATTACCTAAAGCCCCTAGAGGACCAGAACCCCGTGTTTTAGATGCTACTTAAGGTTGTATGCTAGTATTCTTCTCTTGGCCTAAAACTAGCAGCATGCATACTCGCTATATTTGCTTTCTCTTTTTTTTATCTCTTTGTCTTATTTGCATTCACTTCTTGTATCTTGCAGACATTTGTTAGATATGGTGGATCCAGAGAAGAAGAAGAAACAGGAAGAAGCAAATCAGCTTGATGCTAATGCTTCACCTAAAAGCAGCAAACGTTCTCCACTGAAACGAAAAGGCAGCCGAGACCTGGGTCTGATCAAAGACAGGCTTGCAGAGTTCTTCAACCCGAGTAAACTGAGGATTCATGCCCTTCACGGATTATCTAGAGATGGGGGTAAAGACCACGGACCTGCGCAGTTGGAGTGGATGGGAAGTTTTCAGTCAAAGAGCAAAGGGGAGATATCAGAATCATGCCGTCAG
The DNA here is from genome assembly GCA_903798205.1 of Danio tinwini. Lineage (NCBI taxonomy): Eukaryota > Metazoa > Chordata > Actinopteri > Cypriniformes > Danionidae > Danio > Danio tinwini. Next base: position 22,975,700 of record CAIGQZ010032409.1, on the reverse strand, counting down.
GCCTTTACAGTGCTCTGCCAGCTTCTTCTGGAGTGTACGACATTTCCTGTCTATTTCACTGAGGAAGAAAATCAAGAGCTGCACACATCTATGTTCAACAAGACAGGTATGTAAAGAAAGTGTATTGCACTACTTGAACCATGTTAAACTGTGGTGGATGTGCTCTTTTAGAAACTAGTTTTTTTTCTCACATTAGGGATTGAGGAAACACTTCCTGATTGGCTGAGGTCCTTGATGACTCTGTGTTGCTTGACTAAAGACTACCAGGTACCAGTTCACAAGTGCTCAAATGTAAACATTTGATTCTAAAAGTGGCGTCTGCTGTTTTAGTAAATAAGGTGTCAATTTTTTACAAGCTTTTCACAAATTCTAAACTACTGGTTCAATCTTTTTTATGTATTTAATTATTAGAACATTTTATGATACATTTGTATTATATGGATGACACGGTGGTGCAGGTGGTAGCACATTCGCCTCACAGCAAGAAGGTCACTGGTTCGAGCCTCGGCTGGGTTAGTTGGCGTTTCTGTGTGGAGTTTGCATGTTCTCCCCGTGTTCATGTGGGTTTACTCCGAGTGCTCCGGTTTCCCCCACAGTCTAAAGACATGTGGTACAGTTGAATTGGGCATGCTAAAATTGACCGTGTGTGTGTGTGTGTGTGTGTGTGTGTGTGTGTGTGTGTGTGTGT
>CAIGQZ010032409.1:22957610-22974912 GCA_903798205.1 Danio tinwini | reverse complement strand
GTGTGTGTGTGTGTGTGTGTGTGTGTGTGAGAGTGAGTGTGTGAGAGTGAGTGTGTGAGAGTGAGTGTGTGAGTGTGTGAGTGAGTGAGTGAGTGAGTGAGTGAGTGAGTGAGTGAGTGAGTGTGAGTGAGTGAGTGTGGATGTTTCCCAGTGATGGTTTGCAGCTGGAAGGGCATCAGCTGCATTAAAAACATATGCTGGATAAGTTGGCGGTTCATTCCACTGTGGCGACCCCAGATTGATAAAGGGACTAAGCTGAAAAGAAAAAGAATGAATGAATGAATTTGTATTATATTATAAAACATGGAATTTCATGAAATTTTAAATTGGCTTTCTCTGGAGTTTCATTATAAATTATAAAAATGTTATGTTTGCATGCATTCTCAAGGTCTAACAAATATGAGTGAATCGTTTCCTTTTCCCATTAATGGTGAATTAATATAGTGAACAATTTTAATAATGTGTTATATGATATGGGGAAAAATAAACTTACAAGTACAAATATACCAGTATTCATATATTACCAATATCCAAATTCATACAGGTTAGGAATGGTTTCATTGCAATGCACTATTTACACTATTTAAAAGTGTCTATTTTAACTATTTTAAAAGATATGAATGGCGTAATTAGAGTCGCTGTGGCACAGTCGCCACAGCGGAATTATCACAGTCGCCACAGCTTATGCAGCATGTGTTTTACACAGTGGATGCCCTTCCAGCGGCAACCCATTACTGGGAAACCCATAAACCCATACACACTCATTCACACACGTATACTACAGCCAATTTAGTTTATTCAATTTACCTATAGCACATGTCTTTGGACTGTGGGGGAAATCGGAGCACCCGGAGGAAACCCTTACCAACACGGGGAGAACATGCAAACTCCACACAGAAATGCCAGCTGGCCCAGGCAGGACTCGAACCAGCAACCTTCTTGCTGTGAGGCCACTGAGCCACCGCGTCGCCCCACATGGAAAGATTACATTATCCTTTTCCCAAGTCAGAAACATTTCTAAATACAATTTCTTTTATATCTTTGTAGGTGCAACATATTGCCATCTCCTCTTTGCTACAGATGATCAACCACTCTCAGTCTTTAGCACTCGTCATTCACGATAAAAACCAGCGTTATAAGAACTCTGATGCAAACCCACTCAGCAGACAACTGCAAATGGTCACCCTACCTCCAGTCTACCCTGTGGTTCTCAAAACTCTGGAGAACTCCACAGACTTCTATTTGGTAATGCATTGCACTGAGCAACTGAAAGAAAAATTCTGTCATTAACTTCTCACCTTCGTGTAGTTCCAAATCCCAGAGACCTTTATTAATCTTTAGAACACGAATGAAGATATTTTAGATTGAAGATATTATTAATTTTAATCATACAAACTTCCAACAACTTTTTTGTGCACCAAAAAAAAATAAATAAATAAAAATAAAACTTTCTGGTTAGGGTGCGCATTTACTAGAGGCAATATGGTGGTTGAGTGTTAAGCTGCACCAGCAACTACCAGCTCTACCAAACTCTACCAGCAATACATTGTACTGCCCTTAATGAACACCATAATCTGATGGGGGAGAGTAGGATTTGGAGGATCTATGGGCGATGAGGGAGCTCTCAGACTTTATCTAAAATATTTAAATTTGTGTTCTTAAGATCTCTGGGAAACCAATAATAATTTTTGGATGAACTAATCCTTTAAGATTTTTTGTTTTACTTTAGTGCTCTGTAGAAGGTTGCATGCATGTTAAGTAGATAAGCTGATCTACATTAATGTTTGTAATCATGATTTGAGCCAAATAACATTTACGATACCACAGTTTTTAAATGTTACTGCTAATTTCACATGTTATTTAAACTTAACCCTTAACTGTTGTGATAACAAATGAAATTCCAATGTTTCTCTATTCAAGTAGATGGGATTTTGCCTACAAATAAATGAAAAAGAGAAAATTATCTCTTTTTTTGTTCACTGATTGTCTTTATTTTTGTAGCGTGTATCTCAGGTGTTGTGGGCTCAGTTAGACACTGAGCGTAAAGAGCATCATGTATCTTGTGTGGAGCTTTTCTATCGACTTCACTGCTTGGCTCCATCTGCATCCATATGTGAGGACATCATCTGCTTGGGTTTACTGAGCGGGGACAAGGTACTGCAATTTGTCAATTTAATGCATTTTCAGTAGGGATGCTCCGATCGATCAGCCGGAGATCGGTATCGGCCAGTAATCACATTTTATGACTAGATCAGTACTTGCTTATCTGGCCGATCACATGAACCAATTGATTACAAGCAGAGGAAGTTTCAACTTCTTATGCATCAAAAATGCACTCCAAACTTTTTCTTCATTGAGGCATGTTGAATTATTCTTACTTCATTTGTGTTTCCAAATTGCATTGTCAGTCATTTTTCTTACCAATTTTTTTATCTGTTTAATCTATTATTTTCTGTAAATCTGCTTCTGGCAATTTCATGTCCACACTAAATGGTTCTAAGAGATGTGTTTAAGGGATTATATGCAACATCCTAATTTTTTTTAAGGAAAGGAGAAAGCACCACTTAAGTATCATACTTTTGCAATATTAAAGTAATATAAACCTTAAAGCATTAGAATCAGTACTCGGTATCGGCCAATCACCATGACAAGAAATCAGTACTCTGCATCGGCTCCAAAAATCTTGATTGGTGCATCCTTAATTTACACATTTACAACAAACATTAATTAAATCATCAAATGATTCTGTGTGTATGTTTGTGTTAGGTTGTATGTCTGGAGGCTCTCCACAGGTTTTCTGTTTTGTGGCACCTGACACGAGAAATCCAGACCAGTCGTAGCACTTCTCTCAACCGCTCATTTGACAGGTCATATGCTCCAAATTTCATTGCCAAATTGATATTTTTTCATAACTTTTTATGCCATATACACTCAAATCCCTCTATATATATTTCTGTGTTCTCAGGTCTTTATTTGTGGTACTAGATAGCTTGAACAATCAGGACGGTAGTGTTCGTGCTGCAGCACAGAACTGGTTGGTACGGGCTCTTTCTCTCAGTGATGTAGTCCGTATCTTGGAACCGGTGCTGCTCTTACTGTTGGACCCGAAAACACAGAGATCACCCATACAAAGCATCAAGCAGAATCTCTCTGCTGGTATGGAATCAAGCACAGCAAATAAATGCACACACGGGTGCCAGAGCTTCAGTTTTAGATTAAAAATCCAGGTCTGGGCAGAAATGAATTAAGTGATACAACTTCAGATCCAACAGCAGTATTATAAAAATGAAACTAATATAATAAAAATGAAATTCATTCTAGTTCTTGATGTGTATATCGCCAATCAAAATTGGAGGGTCAGTAATTATTCTAGAAAATATTGTGGCAGTAAATGTATTTGTAATGTTGCAAAAGATTTTTAATTAAAATAAATGCTATTTTGCTAATAACTGCTGTTTATCAAATAATCCTGAAAAACACATATATGCTTTCTTAAAATTATTTTTTAGTTATTAGTTTTTGAGCACCAAATCAGCATTTTAAAATCATGTGACACTAAAAAGACTTGACTAATAATGCTAAAATTTCACCTTTGTATCAAATGAATAAATTAGATTAAGACATTAAATTAGAAAACATAATATATACAATATATTATATATGTATATATAATATATACATAAAGTAATAATGTTTTGCAAAGTTGTAGTAATGTCAGTAAATAAACCACTCTTGTAAAAAAAGAGAGTTCTTTAAAAAAAGCAAAGACCCCAAACTTTTGAATTGCTTATTTTGTACTAATATGTGATAAAAGTTAAATTATTCTGGTAGAAATTTGCGTATAGAAACTCATAAGAGGATGTGGAAAGTTGAATGCATAAAGGATAAAGCATTGAGCCCCTTGCTAAATATAAATAAAATACATGTTGTTAGTGAAATATATAATTTAATGGTAATGGAAAAACAATTACACAGTAATGTAAATTATGTCAAGTTTAGATATTTATGTTCTTGGGATCTGATAAAATATTTTTATGTGGTTTAGGTAATGTAAAGGCACTGATCTGGCGAGACCGATCCATTCCAAAAAGTGCTGTAGACGGCATGACACCTGGTTGCCAAACAGAAGAAAGCTTTGTTAATCGCATAACTATAGTAGACCGTGAAGCACTGTGGGCGGAGTTGGAACGAGACCCAGAATTAACACCGCCTGATTCGCCAACAATATCCCAGAGTGAGAGTGAAGAGACAGAGGGGGAGGATGAAGTAGAGGACGAAGAGGAAAGCGAACACACAGAATCTGCAGACACCAGCGGTGCTCAGAACTCCACTGAAAACTCCAGCTCAAGCTCCGCCCCTTACTTACAACGGCATGAGGATGGCAGTGTGGAGGAGGATGCTGTTCCCAATGGCCTGCAGAGGGTGGACTCAGAACGTACACAGGTTTCCGATTCACTCTCTAGTGATGAAGACGATGGGCAGTTAGAAGCCATGGCCAAGACCCGGCAGCTAAAACGACAGCGGGAGAAACGTGAGGCGGTGGATTCACTCTTCCGCCATGTTCTGCTCTATAAGCAGCAGTACGAGAGCAGCCAGATTCTATACGCCTTCACTATTTTAGAGACCATCCTTCGAACAAGTGCAGGGCCGTTTGTGGAGGCTCTCTCCAGTACTTCTCTGGACTGCAGCTCTATTGCTCATCTCAACCTCATCCAGAACCTTCTGCAAAGGCACCGTCAGGCGCAGGATGGTGGCAGCTTCTATGGGCAATTGCAGAGCTCAACTCCAAGTGGAGGCACTCCTGACGCATCCCAACCTGCCTCTTCTCCTCTCCATTCACCTTCTTGTCCGCCAACTCTCCTCCTAGAGCTGCTCACCAGCCTTTGCATGCGCTACCTCCGCTCTCACTATCCCTCATATGCTAGTGTTCCCACTCGCCAACTCCAAGCCAATCGAGAGGTGCAGGTAAAAAGCGTGGAGGTGCTGACAGAGTTGATGATCCAGTTAGTGAGGGTGGCCCAGCAAAACGGAGACACAAAGGGAACTGCTGGTGTGGAAGCAGTGCGCAACCTTCTGTGGGGATACAAGGTGCAGCAGTACGTCCTTTTAACACTTTCTGCCTCCATGTATGTCTGCCAGAGAGTAGATCGACCCGACCAGCACACATTGCCAGAAGAAGACCAAGGAGAAGACGGAGGGGAGATCTCAGAAGAGAGCCTTATCAATTTTGGCCGTGATGGGACCTGGGCTGAGCACCCGCTCCAGATTGCCCTACTGAAGCTTCTGAAGGTTCTTATAGTATTGGAGCATTATGTGTGCCCGCCACATACCAAGCCACAAGAACAGGATCAAGGCCAGTCAAACCCACAGCGACGAGCAGAACCACCGTCCTCTGCTTTGGCACGAGAGTGGCAAACAGCTGTGATGTTCCAGCAGTCCATAAAAGCAGTGCGTTATGTATCCAGTCAGCCTATCACTGCCCAGGGCATGTTTGTGGCAGCAGCGGCCCGTGCTTTACACCCACAATATGGCTGTGCCATGCACCCAGCCTGGGTCACTCTGCTGTGTGAAGTTCTGCCATATTTGGGACGATCACTGGCCATCATTGTATCACCAATAATTGCCCAGATCTGCAGGAACCTGGATGAGCTTGTTAAACAGCACGAGCACGATGGAATCAAGGGTTCACACAAGTAAATATTTTGTGTGTGTGAGAGTGGAAGCACATGATTTGATCATATTTACTGGTATGTCATTGCAATCACAGCTTGAATTGGGCATATATTTTGTGGTTTTCTTTAGTGGTACCTTAAAGAGGGAGAACATAGCACCTGACTATCCTCTGACACTGCTGGAGGGACTGACCACTATAACACACTACTGTCTGCTGGGCCACAAGAAAGTAAGACATAGAAGTATCTGCTAAAACAAAAGATGCCGCATCCTGGCATAGATGTGTATATATTCGTCTAGGGAGGAATTGTCCTCCAGTCCCACCCTTCATGCATAGATCTTAAGCTCTGCTCACACTGACAGTGATTCAGTTTTTCAAAGTCAACAGTGGTTTTTGCAGAGTTCTTAAAATCTTTGAAAGTTTGTGAATCTAAAAAAAATCAAGGTTCTGGATGTTTTGGAAAGGAAACCTACATACTGTAGATACAGATCCTTAAAAGTGTTTGAATTTATTGTATGCAAGAAGTATTCTGGAAAAGATTCATTTATATTCTGTCTGGTCCACTGATTTAATTGTATTTTTGCCAATATTTACAACATAGTTTGGTCCATTTACATAAGTTAAATGCATTTATGCATTACGTTACATTGTGTTTCCCAACATTGCAAAATGGGCTGAAGCTACTAAAAGTTGATGCCTGGAAGTTGTCCCCACATTAAGTGCATGAATTTGAGGATATTGGGCCTGAAGATAATTTTCCACTTAAATGTTAAATTAAATCAATGCTGTTTTTATCATCACAGTTTGCCAGTGTCTACAAAATTCCACCATAATATTCAACCAAAACTCATTTTTTTCCTGATATACATGCACAGATCTAGAGTTGTAGTTTCAATGAGATCTGATCTTGCTAGGGGCATCGAAAATGCCAGGCTCACCACTGAACCATTGATGGTAAATAAAAAAGATGCAAAATATTAATGCCTTCTGTTTCATTTGTGTTGTTTCTGTAGGCAACTGCAGGCTGTGATGTCCCAGATCTGCGAAATGCCAGCAATGCCATTCTGGAGGAGTTTCCACATATGATTAGCAGCATGGCCTTACTCTGGGGCGTGGTAAAGGGCTGTGACTCCACCCATGGTAGCAGAGCCACACCCACTTCTGTGTACTTTAAAAGCACAAAGGTATGTCTGATACTTAAAAAAAACAATTAATTAAAAAAAATTAATTTGTTTTTCATTTAAACTATTTAGTTATAATTTAAAGATAATGGTGTGATGCTGTTGTCTGCTTACTCATGTGCATGTAAGCCAATAATATGTTTTTTCTATCTGTAGATCCTGCGGCAAAAGGTTCTGGAGTTCTTAATGCCGTTGACCCAGCAGTTTGGAGTGCAGGTCATGGCCTCTGTGGCCGCTGTGTGGAATAGCAGGAAAAGCCGCAAAAGACGTTCCAGAAACAAGGTGAATGATTTGTATCACTGCAAAAATGACATTATGTAATCATTATGGGGTGATATTTATGTCTGTTTGTGTATGCATTATAGATTTTACCAGATGCTAGTGATTCTCAGATGACTCTAGTGGATCTAGTAAAGGCATTAAACACACTCCGTACAGACACTATACTGCAGCTCATCAGAGAGGTGGTGAAGAAACCTCATCAGATCAAAGGAGACCAGGTACTGCATGCACACATTTACTGAAGCCGGTCTTACATTACACTACTAATTTACACCACTCTGCATAAATTATATAATATAAAGTATAACAACTCCCCTTACTAGGGGTGAGAAATACTGATTACATTTTTATCCTTCATTATCAAAGTGTACTTCTCTTTATCTATCTAAATTTTAACATATCAATGAAAAAAGGAAACAATAAGTATTATAAAAAAAATGTTATATTATATATTATAATATTATATTTTTATTTTCTTAAAACAACACAGAGCAATACAAAAAGCAACAACGATTATAAAGACAAAAAGAAAAAGCAAACAAAAAAGACAACAAAAAAGATTTTAAAACCATTATTCCATCAACATTATGGGTCAACGATGTTAAACATGTATATCTAGGGCAGTGGGCACAGACAATATGGTGATCTTGCAGACGATGACAGGGTTATACCTTTAGACTTATCCTGGGCATTTGACAAATAATTAAAAAAGGGTTTCCAGGTGGCCTCGAAGCCAGCAATGTTATTAGTCTCTCTAAATGTAAAGTGCTAGAGAATTCTAAAAGCCATTATTTAATAAGTGGTTTTGATGCCTTTTTCCATAAACAAAGAATATTTTTTTTAGCAAACACAATTCCATATTGGACAGCTTTTTTAAATTGATGACTAAACCCACAAAGTGAGTCAGACCAACCAAAAACAGCGATTGCTGGATCAGGGGCGAGGTCACAAGAATAAGCCTCAAAATAGAAGTTGAAAATTTCGCTCCAAAACTCAAAAAGTTTTGGGCATGACCAAAAAAAGATGTCCTAAGGAGCCTTCCGCAGTTTCACATTTGATACATTTAGAGGAGGTGGAGGGGTATTATTTATTAAGGTTAACCCTAGAATAAGGAAGCCGATGTACTACTTTATATTGAATTAGTTGGTGTCTTGAGTTAATAGAACATGTATTTATGACCTTGATAGACTTTTTCCAGTCCTCATTGGTAATTTGTACAATAAGTATTATAATTTACCCTAATACATAACGTTCATTCATTCATTTTCTTTTCGGCTTAGTCCCTTTATTATTCTGTGGTTGCCACAGCGGAATGAACTGCCATATCCAGCATATGTTTTACGCAGCGGATGCCTTTCCAGCTGCAACCTATGACTGGGAAACCCATACACATACTCATTCACACACATACACTACGGACAATTTTAGCTTACCCAATTTACCTGTACCGAATGTCTTTGGGCTTGTGGGGGAAATAAGAGCACCCGGAGGAAACCCACACAAATGCAAGGAGAACATGCAAACTCCACACAGAAATGCCAACTGACCTAGCCAAGGCTCGAACCAGCGTCCTTCTTACTGTGAGGCGACAGCACTACCTACTGCGCCACCGTGTCGCCCCTAATACATAACATACTCTAACAATTTTTTTATGCCACCCTTCATAAATGAAGAACATCCTAAAGGAGGTTTTTGACAGTTTGTATCGATTTCAGGGGAAAATAATTGACACCGGAATATGTACAGTAAGTAGGCATTACATCTTGAATTAACGTTCACTGTCTTTCTCCCTATCAGAAGTCTACTTTAGTTGACATTCCAATGCTGCAGTTCAGCTACGTCTACATTCAAAGGTATAGTGTGTACATCATTTACAGTTTTATTGTGCCTTATCTTACTTTCTATCAAATTATGTCATTTACTTTAAAATGATTAAAGTCCAGTGAACTGTTGAAATCCAGTTGGAAATAAAGTTGATTGTTTTACAAGGTGGGATTTTTGAAATGTAATTTTGATGTCATATCTCATTGTGTTTTTTCAGTCTCACCGCTCAAGCTCTTCAAGAGAACATCAATCCTCTCCTATGTCTGCTCAGAGAATCTGTTCAGCTGAACCTCGCCCCACCTGGACACTTCTTACTCCTTGGGTGAATAAAAAAATAATAATGAAGTCACTATTATGAACTACACGCAGTTACATCTGTTACCTCAACCAAAAAAAAAATAACCTGCATATCTGGTCTTGCACTTTTTAGTATCAGCATGTCTAATGAATTGGAACAAGTATGAGACCACCTAACAATACTTTAGCAACTTACTAATGACGAAAGTAAACAATGATGACCACAGTAATTAAAAAAATCTGCTAAAAAATTCAGTCAGAAAACTCAGAGTCCTGTATTATTATATAAAACAGTATTTCTCGTTAGGCTCTATTGAAAGGTGAAATGTCTTTTGAAACACTAATCTCTGTTTATTTTACTGTCGCAGCATCCTTAATGACTGTGTAAACAGACTTCCCAATATCGACAACAAGCGGGATACCAAAGAACTGCAGGTAAGACAGGTACAGCAAGATGGCAAAACAAGTGTTCTGTTGATATAGTAGAAATGAAACTAACACTTTGAACAGACATGTCTTACTAAGCATTGTCTAATTGATGAAGACGAGAAAAAAACCATTACCCAAAGTTTTTTTTTTCCCACCCTTTGAACATTTGTTGACATAGTGATTGTGTCCTCAACAGGAGGTGAGTCAGCGTATACTGGAAGCGGTGGGAGCTGTGGCCGGCTCGTCTCTCGAGCAGACCAGCTGGCTTAGTCGAAACCTGGAGGTAAAAGCACAGCCTCAAGTCTGTCTTCAGGGAGATGAAGATGACCACGACAGCAATGAGTTTGAAGGTAAACTGTGCAGTAGTACATATGCTTATAGTATAATGCAGATTACTAAATAGAGTGTATTAGTGCCTGCCTAATTTTTTAGCAGTGCTTGTTCCAGAAGTATCTTCCATAAATTAACAATTAAGCATTTTAACCCAAGTAATAAAGTAATAATCTAGGAGGAGTCTACTAAGAATTTTGAGAGTTTAGGGAATCATCTTGATTTTGTCTTTCATGGTGAAGCATGGGAGTGAACGGAACTAAATATCTTCTTTTTTTTCTGTCATTCTGATTGGAGGAATTTTCTGCAGAGCATCATGGGTAATGCAGTTTTAGCAGTCTGCTAATGTACCCAATCGTTTTTAAAACGTGAAGGATGCACTGTATTTTGGTGGCCATATTGGTCAATAATTGCTTACTTTTAATCTTATCGTTATTGGCCCATATATTAAAACTGATAATATATGGGTTTCCACCAGTTAAATCTGTTTATATGTGTGCGTTTGGCCAGGAGGGTTTTGATTTTTGATTTGCATGACGGGATTCTTCACATGCAGTTTAGAAGAGGTTTTGGGAGTTTTTCCACTGTGGCGTGTTTATCAGAATTGTTATTTTTACTCAGTTTTGCAAAAAGAAAGCTGTTTCCTAGCAGTTTTCTTGTGTTCTGCAGTTTAAAATCAGTTTTTGCATGCATTTGATTTTAGTAACCATGTTTGTCTGCTTATATTTTGGTCATCTGTTTCCAAAAATAAAGTTTTTGTTTATTGTTATCAGCAAAAATGTTAATTTCAGTTAATCAAAAAAATAGCAAAACATGGGTTCAAGTAAAGCATATACTATAGATTAGCAACCTTGGACATCCAAAAAGTATCAGTTGTTAAAAATAAGTTTCACTATAAAGCAAATAAATGCCATTTCTACTTCCAGAACCTGACCTTTTGCTCTCTATATCTGACACAATCTGATAATAATGATGCCTGGCTGTAATGCATGCCTTTAATGGAAGCAGTTTGTAAAAATGGACTCTGTCTTTTTTTTCAGAGTGTGCAGGTCAGGGCAGTACTATGGTATCGTCTTCAGCACCATCTGTATTCAGTGTACAAGCTCTGGTTCTGCTGGCTGAGGTAAGGAATGTGCAGAGATCGGGCTTCAGACTGCATCTGAATGTCCACATATGCTATTCCATTTTTGTAAACAAAACAAGCAGGAAATTAATTGTCATTAATATGTAATATTTTACATAACACAAAAATGCAGATATAAAACATGATAGCATTTGTATCAATTAAATGGTTAAGTTCAGATTAAGTAAACTTTAAAATTTCATTACTTACTGAATTTGATTTGTAAAAATAAAAATGGACCAGAGAATTGCAATAAAAGTATTTTCAAATCTGTACTTTTGTGTTTGTAGGTTCTGGCTCCACTTTTGGACATGGTCTATCGCAGTGATGAGAAGGAGAAAGCCGTGCCTCTCATTTCACGTCTTATGTATTATGTTTTTCCCTATCTAAAAAATCACAGGTGAGTGTGCCAGATATGCAGTTTACTTAAAGTTAAAGAAAGTTCATGTTTATTCACTGTTACATGGCTGATGTATTTCCTTTAAAATTCTTCCCATTTAAAAGTTTCAGTAATTGCTTTCAATCTTTGCCTCTCAGTGCCTATAACATGCCTAGTTTCTGTGCGGGTGCTCAGTTGTTGAGCAGTCTGAGTGGATATGCCTACACTAAGCGAGCGTGGAAGAAAGAGGTGCTGGAGCTTTTCATGGACCCTCTGTTTTTCACAATGGAGTCCTCATGTTCCTGCCAGTAAGATGGGCATTTATACAACACTCTTAAATATATTCAATTTTTTTGTCAAATTTGGGAAAAGTATCAAAGTGGTCAAATAATTGGCCAAATAATGTGCTTGGCCTATATAAACTACTGAGCACAAGTAATTTTTTTTCTAAAACTTTTTTTTAAGTTTATTGCATTATTCTTTTTTGCATTACTTTTTTTATATTATTCTTATAATTTAAATCTTTTGAAACATTATAATATACTGTGCCTTTTGATCAGTATAATATGTCCCTGCTGATTTTTTTTTATCACAAATTTTATCGCAGACATTTAAACATCAAGGTTTTCAGAATTACATTAAGAGGCAAATACATAATAGAATGATTTCGGTAGGACCCTGTGATTTTTTTTATTTTATTTTTTTTTTTTTTATTTATACATTTATATCTAGTTGTATAATCTTTTACAATATTTAAAGTTTTACTATTTTTAATACAAATAAAATTCGCTTTGGTGACCAAAAAGATGGTTTGCAGGAATATAAATAAACCTGTGTATAAATCACTAGTTTGAAGTAGTTTGAAGCCACTAAACTTTTATATTGTGCTTTAGCTGGAGATCCATCATAGACCATCTTCTGACTCATGAGAAAACAATGTTCAAAGACTTGATGAGTGAGTATACGTTTATATTTTAGCTTCAAGCCCAGAGTATATTTCTTTTTTTGTACCTGCCTTTACGCATACCTGAGAACCACAGTCAGAATCAGAAAGAGTGACTGCAAATATACAAATAGACAAGTGTATGTACAGGTATATTACTGTATACAACATTATATAGTAGTAATTTTGAGTTCTCTTGATGTGTTCCAAACCTTTTCGATCTGTTGAACACAAAAGATGTATTGAAGACTTTTGAAAACCAGTAACCATTGACTTTCATAGACTTCCTACTATGGATGTCAATGGATCTTCTTTTGTGTTCAGCAGAGCCAAAACAAAACAAAAAAAAAATCCAAAAAAACTAAAAACTATTTTGGAACAAGTCAAGGGGGAGTAAACGATGACAGAACTTCTATTTTTGGGTGAGCTATACCTTTAAGACAACAACCCAGTTCAGTGTTCACACCTTGTGGACAAACTAAGTAGTGCAAAAACTATTGAAAACGCATGGGCGAGTTGCTTGCTACACAAACCAGATAGTGTACTGGCCCATAGCCATCCTGTTGAAGGGGGTGATTCTTTATCTTAAAAAGTGGACCTTTTTGCAGTTATTTGCCTAATTTTGACATTACATAACTTGACATTTTTAAGCACTGTTTTTAGCTGGAGTAGCTTGCCAGATGGTCATCATAACCACACATTTTGATATACCAAAAACATTTCCTAAAGTTTAAGAAGAAGACAAATATGAGAACAATACTTATTTTTCAAATAAAAATTTATTACATCATATATAATTAGAAAAAAATTGGAATCTCTTCAAATTTTTAATTAAAAACTATGCCTATTGTCATTTATTAGGCAAACACAAACTGGCCAGCACAATCAACTTTCCCCAGTCATGCTGAAGCAACAGCACACACAGGATTCCGCTTGGTCTTAAAGCCTTCTTCAATGGATTATTTTCACAATTTATTATGGCATAGCAGTCAAAATAGGGCAAATGAGCTCATGTATGTATGTCTGTGAGGGGTGGGTCTTTTGTACCACCCGAACCCCCCCTACGGGTCTGGTGTACAAAAACATTGCACAATGTCAGTAAAAAACAACAAAATATTTGGACTCTCATGTATGCATATAATCTGAAGTATCTTTTGGGTTTTAGAGAGTCATTTGTTGCATGATCAATGCATTAACATGAATTGTGTGGGTTCATGTTGTAATACGCAGGTATGCAGAGCAGTTCTTTAAAACTTTTCAACAGTGCTGAGCAGAAGCCCATGTTACTAAAACGACAGGCTTTTGCCATGTTTAGTGGAGAAAATGACCAGTACCACTTCTATTTGCCTCTTATTCAAGGTATCACTCAATCGGTTTGGAAATCAAATACAATTGCCATAGAATATCAAAATATGTAGCTAATTCTTCTTTTTTTTTTACAAATATATTGTAGAGCGTCTGACAGAGAACCTGCGGGTGGGACAGACCCCATCAGTGTCCGCTCAGATGTTTCTCATGTTTCGTGTTCTCCTTTTGAGGATCTCACCACAACATCTCACCTCCCTCTGGCCAATCATGGTGACTGAGCTGGTAAGAAATAAACCCACAGTCTTCTTTTTTCTTTTTTTTTTAGAGATTATTTTGTACGGCACTCTGTGCAACATGAGTAATAAACAAAAACTAATGTAATTTGTTTGCAGAGATTTAGAATGCTAAAGTTAAAAATTCTTTTTTTTAGCAGCGCTTCAGTCAGTTAATCTGCTTAGAAATGTGTGTTCTGTGACAGCCAATCTGATAAAAAAAGCAGACCCTGGTTTGCCAATTGGCAGAAAACTGTGTATTTTGTCAACAGCAAACAAACTGGGTCAGAGATCCCAGATTTCATACTTAAAAAAAAAAATCTAAGGTTAAAAGTAATGGATTTTTACAGCATCGATGTTGTAATGTAATTACAATACATTCAGTTAAATAGACTTAAGCATTCATTTACTTGTTCAAGCATAAAACGAGATGAAAGACTGTTGTAACCACTAGCGCCGTCAGTAGCAACAGGCTAGCACAGAAATTTCACTGAAAATACTAGGGTAAAATAAACTGTCATATTTTAAAGACATGGCAGGGGGAAATGTAATTTAATGCAGTGCTTTTTGTCCGATCTGAGACCCACTTCATATCGTATATCTAACAGGCAGTGAAGATCGCTGATTTTTGAAGAAATCAGATCTTAAACGTGACAATTTTGTAATGGAAAGATCGGACGTTCACCGGAAGCCATTGGGCTGCCTGGCTGAAAATTAAAAGTCTATGTGCATATAGCCCATTAAATTTGGGATGTTTTGCAACCCATGCATTGGTCATATACAGATGTTGGTTGGTTAAATTTGCATGTCAGGTTGTATCATGTAACATGCTTGCTTTACCCTAGAGCATTTTATAGTTATACAAACTGTTTACCTCATAAAAGGATAGTTCATCCAATAATCAAAATTTCCTTCATTTCATTTACTCACATGCAAGTGGTTCTACAATTGTATGATTTTTTTAATCGGTTGAACACAATACAAGATATTTTCTGGAGTGTTCTGAAGAAAAAACAGCCATTGACATCCATAGTAGGAACAAAAAATACAATACCAAAGTAAATTGCTCTTTTTTTTCCACACATTCTTCAGTATATCTATTTCTTAGTTGATTATATATTTTTTTTGTTGCCAACTTTCCTTTTAAATGCATATCTCCGGTTAACTTATATCCTGTGAAATATACCGTGTTTACGTTAATCTCTCTGAAGCCTAAAGTTTTTCAGAATACAGGGTTAATTTGTACAATATTACCTGTAGTATAAATGAATTTACAAAAGTGTTTTAAGATAAAACTTTTCAATGTAAATGATTAGCTGTGAATAGCTGAAAAATGAATAGCTGATTAACTGTGAGTCGGACCTGTGACTTGAGTTTCTGACAGCCGAATGATTTTGTGATGGACTCCTAATAACCTGCCTGTGTAAACTAGTACACCGTTCTGAGACAATATTTTCACATCAACTATTCACACTTAAAATGATACAATCAGTTTGTTGTGCAATAAAAAAGGCATTTCCCTGATGAGCTATTGTTGTTGCATCATTAAAATTATTACAACAGCATAGAACAAACACTGTTTGTAAAATAAAGACTTTTATTTCACAAAAGAAATGGGTTGATTCTGTGGTGATGTGATATAAAGATACACATATCAGAGATTCATTTGAGAGTTTAAAGATCATTGTAAACTTTGTCGTGTATCAATATTTTGAATTTAGACTGCAGTAATTGTTGAATTGACATACTTAAATTGCCACAGTCACTAAAATGCTCCCTAAATGCTACTGAATATGTTTTCTCTTTTGGTCAGATGCAGTTTGATTTTTATATGTTGACTATTTCAGATACGCATTTTTAACTGCCTTGAGAAGGCACTGCTGGATGATAAAGAAGTTCCAAAGTAAGTATTCCTTCATGACCAGATATTGTTGTTATTTTTTTCTTCCATTTACATAGAAAATCAATCCTATTTTTGTTTCAGGAGTAAATTGCGGGGTGGCCACGACAAGAATGGTCTACTGTGTTTCCCTCAGGCCGAGCTGGACATGTACTTGTCAGCCTGCAAGTTCTTGGACACTGCAGTGTCTTTCCCTCCTGACCACATGCCGCTGTTTCAAATGTGAGAGTCAAATGAACTGTTTGTCATCATTTGCTATCAGTATTTAAAAGTCTGCCCTTAAGAATAGCTTGCCATTGTTTTTTATTTAGACAATATGATGATATTTTGACATTTTGGTGTACAATATAAACTGCTTACAACTTTCGCCCAAGCATTCTTATGTAGTTACTCATTACAAAAATATATTTTTAACAATAAAAATAAAGGGGTGATGTGGTGGCACAGTGGGTAGTGCTGTCCTCCCACAGCAAGAAGGTTGCTGGTTCGAGCCTCAGTTGGGTCAGTTGGCATTTCTCTGTGGAGTTTGCATGTTCTCCCCATGTTCGCGTGGGTTTTCTCTGGGTGCTCCAGTTTCCCCCACAAGTAAAAATACATGCGCTATAAGTGAATTGGGTAAGCTAAATTGTCTGTTGTGTATATGTTTGAATGAGTGTGTATGAAAGTTTCCCAGTGTTGGGTTGCAGCTGGAAGGGCATCCGCTGTGTAAAACATATGCTGGATAAGTTGGTGGTTCATTCCGCTGTGGCGACCCCAGATTGATAAAGGGACTAAGCCAAAAATAAAATAAATTAATGAATAAATATAACTGCTTCAAAATTCACATTTGCATGATGGGTGTGTGTAGTTCATGCTGCAGATCAAAATGTAAGAGCACCAGCAGTTTATATTTACAATAGCTCTTTAGCTAAAAAATGGAAAAGAAAAACCCATAGGAAAATCTTAAGGGAATCTGTGGCAAATTTGTTACACTTATTATGGGTGTCTTCATGAATTGTTCTCAAATTTTTGTTTTCTTCTTTTAGTTTAGTAAGATTTTTTTTTTATGAAAGTAATATTTCATTCACCAAAGATTATTTAACATTGATCTGAATAATTCTGAAAAATGAAAGTATCACAGTGTTAGATTAAGTATCGCATAGGCTTATCTTTATGAACATAGTGAGAGACCAGACATGACATGAAGTTAGATTTTGAAACAAAAAATCTACACTATATAATATGTTGATTTTGGTGTATGTGCACTATGTCTCGTTGTCTTAAGAGTTGCATGTCTAGGTGTGTCCACGATGTCTATTTGAGAAAAGTTACCCAAGAGTGGTCTTGTGAAATAATTAGTTAGCCATTTAAACTGTAATAA
>CAIGQZ010032409.1:22897663-22942610 GCA_903798205.1 Danio tinwini | reverse complement strand
TAATAATAATAATAATAATAATAATAATAATAATAATAATAATAATAGATCAAGAGGTGGGCCGGGAAACATGATGACTACAATACACTCACGCCGACAGAAAATAAATAAATAAAAAAAATAAAATACAAATTATTGTTAAAGCTGTTTTATTATTATTATAAGGAGGTGAAAGTTATCTAATCTGCCTTGAAGTGTACAGTGTTTGTCAGTTGCTTTGTGATGCATTAAAAAAAGTATGACGTGCAGCATGGATCAGTCCGGTGCAAATGCCCAGGCTGCCATGCCCACGTCACACTTACCCTGTGAATGTACTATTTGTAAGTATGTGCAAGTATTTTAAATTTTAAATTAAATTTTTTTAATACTTGGTATTTTTAGTTTTTTTTTTTCTTTTATCTGTTGTTAGACCGGCCAGGTAATTATTATTATCAGCGCGAGTACACCACAGCCACCACGACCCCCCGCCAACCTCACGATCCCTTTCTCTCCCACCTCTTGAGGGAGAGAGAAAAATAATTATAATAATAATAATAATGGTAATAAATAATAATAATAATAATAATAAAATGAATAAATATATTTGAGAGAGACAGAAAAGGAAAACAAATATTAAGGGGTAGAAGTACGGAAAGACTGAATTATAATGTGGCAAGTATTTATGAAATTTATTATATTTTTTTTTCCTTTTTTCCTTCCCTCCTTTTTCCTTCTTTTCCCCCCTCTCCTTTTTTTATTGAAATTTTCCCTCTTTGATTCATTTTATTTTTAATTAGATTTAATACCAGAGAGAGTTTTTTTTTTTTTACCTCTACCTGACCCCCTGTCCCCCCTCCCCTCCTGTCTGTGTACTGATGAAGGTATTGTTGGGGAGTGGCTTCAGGCAAAGAGGATCTTCAATGGAGATGTATTCTAATAATAAGTTTTTCCAGGATGAAATGTGAATGGTATTTCTTGATTTCCAGTTCATGAGGATAGTTTTCTTGGCGACAGTCAGCGCCACCAGCAATAACTGACCATCTGTATTATTTATATCTATTGTGGATGTATCACCTAATATGCATAATATATATATATATATATTATGCTTCTTTTTTTCCCCCCTTTATTAATATTAACATTTTCCCTAACATATTTATTGGAGTGTACAAATCTTTGCACAGTGATTTAAAAATATTTTGTTAAGGTTAGTTCCAGTTTTGGCTTTCATACTGACTAATCTAATGTGTATATATATTATAATATAGCATCCTGTTGAAAATAATAATTTAAAGATAGATATGTAAAGGGTGTACTAATGTATGCTGGGCACTGTATATATAGATATCTTAAATATCTAGTTGAACCATGAAATTTGTGAAATTTTGTATTCTTTTTCAAATATTTCCAAAGTAATGTTTAACAGAGCAAGGACATTTTCACAGTATTTCCTATTATACCTTTTCTTTTAGAAAAAAGTCTTATAGTTCTTTTAGTTTTAGTAAAAAAAAACTATTTTATATATATGGTCAATATTATTAGCCCTCTTAAGATTTACTTTATATTGTTTTCCTCAATTGGCTACAGAAAAAAACACTTGTTCAATGACTAATTATCCTAACTTGCCCAGTTAACCTAATTAACCAAGTTAAGCCTTTGAATTGCACTTTAAGCTGGATTGCATGATAACCATAGTTAAATTGTATTACTGTAATCCTCATCATCATCATTTGTTTTTAGAAATTAGCTATTAAATCTATATGTATAGTTACTTTGTTCTTTGTTGTTTTTGAAATATTTTGTTCATGGGTAGATGTACAGTGCACCCGAAAAGTATTCATAGCGCTTCACTTTTTCCACATTTTTTATGTTACAGCCTTAAGCCGCGGTCAAACTGGGCTTTTCTTCCCATAGACTTCCAGTCATACGCACGTGAATGCGTCAGACCGTAAATGCAGGGTCATGCGTCAGAGTTTCGCAGGTTGCTGCGGAGCAAAGTTCAAGCTTGGTAAACTCTGACCTGCGAAATCGCATTACTTGACTGCGTGAGACCAATCCAGGATTAAAACATGACGTCTCTGAACAGAAATTTAAAACATGGAGCAATCGCTCGCTTTTTTAATGTCTATTCATCTTGTTTAATCCCGCCCCAAAATGGATTCAATTATTTTATTTCCTCAAAATTCTACACACAATACCCTATAATGACAATGTGAAAAACATTTTTTGAAATTGTTGCAAATTTATTACAAATAAAAACCTGAAAAATCACAAGTACATAAGTATTCACAGCCTTTGCTCAAAACTTTGTTGATGCACGTTTGCCAGCAATTACAGCCTTAAGTATTTCTAAATATGATGCCACAAGCTTGGCACACACAGGAATTTTTGCCCATTCCTCTTTGCAGTACCCCTCAACTCTATTAAGTTGGATGGGAAGCGACGGTGTACGGCCATTTTCAGATCTCTCCAGAGATATTTAATGGGATTTAGGTCTGGTTTCTGGCTGGGCCACTCAAGGACATTCACTGAGTTGTTGTGAAGCCATTCCATTTGATATTTTGGCGGTGTGCTTTTGGTCATTGTCCTGCTGGAAGATGAACTGTCGCCCCAGTCTGAGGTCAAGAGCACTCTGAGATTTTCATTCAGGATGTCTCTGTACATTGCTGCATTCATCTTTCCCTGTATCCTGACTAGTCTTCCAGTTCCTGTTGCTGAAAAACATCTCCACAGCATGATGCTGCCATCACTATGCTTCACTGTAGGGATGGTATTAGCCTGGTGATGAGTGGTGCCTGGTTTTCTCCAAATGTAACACCTAGCATTCACTCCAAAGAGTTCAATTTTAGTCTCATCAGACAGAAAATTTAGTTTCTTATGGTCTGAGAGTCCTTCAGATGTCTTTTGGCAAATTACAGGCCGGGATTGGCTCCCGTTTGGCCACTCTACCATACAGGCCTGATTGGTGGATTGCTGCAAAGATGGTTGTCCTACTTAAGTTTATTTTCTCTCTACAGAAGAACGCTGGAGCTCAGACAGAGTGACCATGGGGTTATTGATCACCTCTCTGACTAAGACCCTTCTTCCCTGATCAATCAGCTTAAATGGCCGGCCAGCTCTAGGAAGAGTCCTGGTGGTTCCAAACATCTTCTACTTACAGATTACAGACAATACCTTTGTCTTCATGCTTGGTTTGTGCTTTGACATGCAATGTCAACCCTGGGACCTTATATAGACGTGTATGCCTTTTCAAATTATGTCCAATCAACTGAATTTACCACAGGTGAACTCCAAATAAACTGCCGAAACATCTTAGGAATGGTCAGTGGAAACAGAACCTGAGCTCAATTTAGAGTTTCAAGGCAAAGGCTGTATACTTATGTACATGTGAGTTTTCAGGGTTTTTTATTTTTAATAAATTAGCAACAATTTCAAAAAGTCTTATTTTCACATTGTCATTATGGGGTATTGTGTGTAGAATTTTGAGGAAATTAATGAATTTAATCCATTTAGGAATAAGGCTGTAAAATAAAAAAAAATTGAAAAAAGTGAATAGCTTTTTTTTTTACTTTATTAGGTAGATTCTTTTTGCAGCAAAGTTTGGCATTTGATACAAACAATTAAATCACACATACATACCCACATATACACATACAAAGTACCTTATAAAAGATTACACATTATTCAGAACGACAATAGATGATGGAACAAAGCTATTCCTGAGCCGTTTTGTCCTACTAAAAAGAATCTGAAACCTTCGACCTGAAGGGAGCAGGTTAAACTCCTCAGACAGAGGATGAGACCTACAGCTACTAATATTCTGGGCAATCCGTAAAAGCCTACTATATAAATACTTACTGGATGCACTGTATCTTTAGACTAATATTTGACTTATGTAATTCTATCAAATTAAAAATAAATATTTTGTTAACTTGATATGTCCTTTTTATAAAGGCTCATCTTACCCTATTCAAACAGGCACATCCTGTATCATCCTCATGACTTACACACACTTGACATGGAGTAAAGTATAAAAGCAGGACTCTTTCTTGAACTGCACTAAATCTTCACTGAAACTTCGCTGAAGGAAACAATCTGAACACTAAGGTGAATATTGACCGGGACACTGAATAAATGATTAAAGTATTGTTGTATACTTTGTCTTTCACATGTGCAGACTATGAATACACACTATTTTCCTGCTCATTCATTTTCAGGATCAACATGTCAATGCTGAGAAGTCTTCTGCTTCTTTTCATGTTCTCCATAGGGAACGCAGCAGGTAATTTGGTTGTAGAAACCCTTTTAAAACGTGTTCTACAAACCCTTTGACATTTTGTAGCTTTATGAAGAGTAATAGCAATATATTTTTATTATTCTGAATAATATTTGCATGATTAATGATTATTATATTATATTATATTATATTATATTATATTATATTATAATATTGATTAAAGTGTATTTGCAACACATAATCACCCAAACCCAAAAATAAGCCACATGAAATAATAATAGTTAAAAAGCTGAATATTACAATTTCCTTTATATACTGTTTAAAGGCACATGTCCCTATGGATGGACAAGTACTGGAGTGAAATGTTACAAGTTCTTCTCTCAGTCGGCTAGCTGGATCACAGCAGAGGTAATGTGTTTGATACAACAACATGTTTTATCATTATTTTATTGATAGGAAATCTCCAGATCTGAAAAGTGCATGCTTAAAACTAATTTTGAGCAAATAATCAACCAGCCTAAAATGCCTAAAATGAAAATGCTGAATCTTGTGTATCATTTATTAATGTTACATTTTTCTGTATTTGATTTATATCTTTTTTTATGCTTGTTGAGTTGACGATTTAAAAACATGTATCTTCAGAGAAACTGCCAAAGCTTTGGTGGAAATCTTGCATCTGTGCATAATAGAGTGGAAAATGATTTTCTGCTGAGTATGGTGCCTTCTTCATCACGTTGCTGGATTGGCGGTCATGATGGTGAACAAGTAGGTCTAAAACTTATTTGATTTTCAAGACTTTAAATGTCATGCTCTTAACAAAAAAAAACATCTGAACTGTAAACATTGAATAAAGATAATTGATTCACTCTATAAACAATATATACAATCTTATCCAATCTTCTATAATGTATAATCACTCTCTA
Organism: Danio tinwini; assembly: GCA_903798205.1. Lineage (NCBI taxonomy): Eukaryota > Metazoa > Chordata > Actinopteri > Cypriniformes > Danionidae > Danio > Danio tinwini. The sequence goes on along the minus strand of CAIGQZ010032409.1, from coordinate 22,937,471 downwards.
TATAATCATCCTCTTCACTCATTAGGAAGGACAGTGGCTGTGGACTGATGGATCTGTGGTTGATTACAACAACTGGTGCTCTACAGAGCCTAACAACCAGGGCACTGAAAACTGCTTGGAGATCAGCTGGACCTGTAAGAGTGCAGTCTGTTTATTTATTTATTATTTATAGCAATTATTTACAGTGGTATAAGTTCATACAGTAACATGAAAGGCCTAATTTGTCCTAAATGATATAAGTTTAACATGCTATTATATAATTTTTTAATAATTATCTAATCTTTTATTTTTCTACCCTTCAGCAAACCATTGCTGGAACGATCAGGGCTGTTCAACCTCAATGGGTTATATGTGTGCTAGAAAACTGTGAGGTCGAAAAGTCATCCTGCTTCAGTTACATTGATTGTACTAATTTTATTTTCTCCAATACTATCTTTAAATTTCATCTGAATGTCTTCTCAATACCTCCTCTGTAAAACTCTTTGAATCAATAAAAGCAAAGCAAATTGTGTGTGCTGTGGTGTTTAATTATTTATGCACAAAATATATATTTATGTTGTATTAAAAACTGAGGGGAGGTTATTATATCTGTATTATAACTGGTAAAAATGTTGTTGGGCTGCACTGCAGTATTTTCAGCAAACATCCCTGTGTGATTTAACAAATAATTAAATTATTTTGCAAAAAGTGAAATATAAGATGAGAATTTAGAGGTGATTCCCACAACACTATACTTTCTGCATGTTAAGGTCAACTAAATTCTTTTACATTTCGAAGTCAAATGTAAAAGTCAATGACTGTGGTAGGAAAAAATTGATAGAGCTATATACAAGGCTCCACCGTCTCACGACTATAAACCAGCCACATTTGTTCCCATTTAATTACATACATGATCTTCATCACCAGCACTGCATAAAAGAACATTCCCTTAATTCTAGACTCTAATATGTAGAAAAGACTCAGATCTCCAGCAACAATCTCCAGCTTTTGCTTTGTATCTCCCTCATGTTCTCCTTTCACTCACTGGCCTTTACCATCTCCTGAAACCTGCTCCTTACCACTTCTATCATACATAAGCTTCATTGTTGTAAAAACAAAACTGTGTTCATCGCCATTAATATTTAGACCATCTCAAGTTACTGAATCTCAGATACTAATTATAATTTTAAAAATAAGTTTGGGTGATGCAGTAGGTAGGGCTGTCGCCTCACAGCAAGAAGGTCACTGCTTCAAGCCTCGGCTGGGTCAGTTGGCGTTTCTGTGTGGAGTTTGCATGTTCTCCCTGCGTTCGCGTGGGTTTCCTCCAGGTGCTCCAGTTTCCCCCACAGTCTGAAGACATCCAGTACAGGTGAATTGGGTAAGCTAAATTGTCAGTAGTGTATGAGTATGAATGGGTGTGTATGGATGTTTCCCAGAGATGGGTTGCAGCTGAAAGGGCATCCGCTGCATAAAACATGTGCTGTATAAGTTGGCGGTTCATTCTGCTGTGGTGACCCAAGATTAATAAAGGGACGTAAAACCGATTTATACTTCTGCATCAAGCGCATGCTTATGCTATAGCGCAGCCTACGCGTGGACGCATAGCCCTTCACCGTAACCGTCTGCGACGTTGACGCACACCTCTCAAAAAATGTAACGCGTAGCGCAAGCTCTGTGATTGGTCGGCTTGGTATCACTGACGAGTGTGAGCGGAGGTGGGAGCCATGCGCCTGATGCAGCGAGTGTTTACAAGTGTGGAGTGTGAAGGAGCTCCGGATGGAAACTGTTGGTTTGTGTTTACCTTATGATAAAAGTTGTTGCACGTCCGCCGGTTCCTGCCTCAAAATGAGTGAATTTGAGCCACTTGTACATTAAGGAAGGCTGCCTCCAAACCCGCCTACTACTCAGTAGGTACTGCATTTGAATTTAAACATACTACTCGGCCGTTAGAAAAGTACGTTCTATACAGTATGAATGTAAGAAGTATAAATGGAATTCGGACGTACTACATCCGCCATTTTGTCATGGTCATGTGACCTACCTGCGTCAGTTGTGACGATTCAATCCTATTCATGAATTCTCTCGCGGAGCATCATGGGATAGAGCAGCGTGCATGGGATGTGCACTTCAGAATCTCGCCGAAAGTAGTAAGTCATCCAGGTACTTCTCGCATACTGATTTTAGTGTACTGTATAGTATGGAAGTATGCGGTTTCGGACGCAGCCGAAGTGTTCAGAAAAAAACAGAACACCAGTGAAGAAACTCGACACAGAGAAACATAAACACCCACTGCCAGCTAGCGTTTCGGAAGTGTATTGCAGAGAAACAGAAACAGCGCGCTATAATTGCACAGCAACGCGCAAGGCATATGCCGTGGGTTACAGTGATCACTTGACGCAGAAGTGTAAACCAGGCTTAAGCCAAAAAGAAAATGAATGAAAATAAGTATGAATAATAAATGTGATGTTATTTAATTATATAAATTTTATTTTCATTCTACTGAACTCAGACCCCTCACTCAGACCCCTTAATGTACACTGTCTGCATGGTCTATATTATATATTATAACATCCCTCAGAGAGGCCTGAAATTGATCTTCAGACCTGTTTGTACATAAAATGTTCTCCGGGTGAGGAAATTCCAACAGTCAGTACTTCAGAACCATGTCCATCAAAGCGCCTCTCTATTACATGATTCTGGTGGCCAGACTTATGGCACAGGACATCTGAAAATATATATGAGTGAGTGTAAGGAATATGCCATGGCCAAAAAATGACAGATGGGTGTGAAAATAGAAAATTATCATTTCATGTTGAACACAATCAGAACATAATTCTTAAACGGTCACTGTTCACGAAAGCTTTTTTATATATATATATTTGTTAACCAAATATTTCTTCTTTTTTTAATACAGACTCCTCTTATCTTATTCCCTATTAAACTTTATTACGCCCACTGCTGAAACCAATGAAATTTTGTATTATCATCATGACTAACACATCGTGTCAAGTATAAACGCAGGATTTTTCTCTTCAACTTCACAAACTCTTTACCTGAATCTTCACTGAAGGCAACAATCTTTTTAGCACCAAGATCTACTTAATATAAAAATCCATTTTTATATTAAGTATCTTCGTCTTTATGTAAATCCAGACATTGAACTTTCTTGTTTATTAATTTTCAGATTCATGATAACAATGCTGAGAGGTCCTCTGCTGCTTTTCATTATCTTTTTATCAGCAGCAGGTAACCAAGACATTTACTTGTTAAAACTCTCATTATTTGTTTGTAGCTTTATAGGAACAAATGTATATTTTATTAGTAATACTTGCATGATTAATGAGGGAATACAATGTCCATGCATTTGCAGGACATAATCATATCATGTAAACTAAAAATAAAACAACAATTTAAAACAAATATAAAAAATTATAATAATAACTTTGCTGGAAAATCACAATAAGGCAAGGCAAGTTTATTATATAGCTTATTTCAGATACAATGGTAATTCAAAGTGCTTTACACAAACAAGAATAAAATAATCAAGTGAAAATGAAACTGGTTAAAATGTGTTAAACAGGTTATAAAAGAATGAAAAAGAAAGACATAATAGTGCAATCTTATAACCAATCATCAATCAATCAATCAATAACCATAATAACATGGTATATAACACAATATATATTTATACTGTATAGGCCAAGATGAGAAATGCCCCTGTGGATGGAAAAATTCTGGCTCTCAATGCTTTAAGTTTTTCTCTGAGTCAGTTAACTGGATCACAGCAGAGGTAATGTGTTTGATACAACACTGAGATTTTAAAGGTCACTTATAATCATGCAAAAAATGTACATTTTTGTATTAACAATTTAAAACATTTCTTCAGAGAAACTGTCAGAGTCTTGGTGCAAATCTCGCTTCAATGCAAAATAAAATGGAAAAAGATTTTCTGCTGAGTCTGGTGCCTGATTCCACACGTTGCTGGATTGGTGGTCATGATGGTGAACAAGTAAGCATAGACTTGTTTGTTTCTCAAGACTTTAATGTCATGCTCTAAACATACTGTAAACATTCTAATAAAAACAACTGATTCACTCTGTATGCATTCTTCCCTCATTAGGAAGGACATTGGTTGTGGACTGATGGATCTGTGTATGATTATACAAACTGGTGCCCTGAAGAGCCTAACAACAAGATGACCGAGAACTGCTTGGAGATCAACTGGACCTGTGAGAGTGCAGTCTGTTTTTATTTTTTAATTTTCAGTTTCATCAATTATTTACAGTTGTAGATGTTTATACAGTAACATGAAATGCCTCCTATGTCCAAAAAGATATAAGTTTAACTAACTATATTTTTTCTTTCCATCATACAGCAAACCATTGCTGGAATGATCAGGGCTGCTCAGCCTCAATGGGCTATTTGTGTGGTAAAAAACTGAGGTTGAATGCAGTCATCCTGCTTCAGTTACTTTTATTGTACTACATTTACTTGTACCAATACCATCTTTACAAAAACGATAATCTGAAATGAAGCTTTACCTAAATATCTTCTCAATACCTTTTCTGTAACACTTTCTAAACCAATAAAAGCAAAGCTAATTGTGTGTGTTGTGGTGTTAAATTATACATGTTTCAAAATATATGTTTGTTGTATAAGAATTGAGGGTGATTATTATAAGTGTATTATGTAAGGATGGATAATTCTCACCATATTATCAGAGCTGTTAAGGAATTAAATGAGGCAAGACCATGAGAACTGTCAAGCAATAAAACAACAAACTTTCTAATCTGTGAAGAAGATCAGCTACACTCTCAGAAATAAAGGTACGCAAGCTGTCACTGGGGTGGTACCTTTTCGAAAGGTACAAATTTGTACCTAAAAGGTCCATATTAATACCTCAAGCCTACATATTAGTACCTAAAAAGTACAAAAGTGTTCCCCCTAAAATATACTTTTGAGATACCAATATGGACCCTTCAAGTACAAATGTGTACCTTTTGAAAAGGTACCACCCCAGTGACAGCTCGCGTACCTTTATTTCTGAGAGTGTAGTTCAACTGTCAGGATCACCCATCCTAAGCCCCCTCTCTCTGACACCACACAGAATGTCCAAGTTCTCAATATGGGGTATCTTATGGATCTATAATGTTCCCTTTCATGTTTGAATCATTTTAAATGTCTTTGTGTGATTGGTAAAGTGCTCTCAATTTCAGTAGTCACTTGTATCTATTGATCTTGCTAGATGCTTCACTCCTTCAGGGAATCAACTCAAGACCAGACAAGGGTCTTTGTTAGGCTTTTATTGTCTTGAATTTATGATTGTTTGTTCTAAGTTGAGTATTTAAGGGAAATGTGCAAAAGTGTCTTTGGGATCTTGTATACCCTGGATACCCTGCTGCAGTGTGTGAGTTTCTGAGCTTTGTATCAAGACTTATATATGCTGCAATATACTACTATATGGTCAGGAATCCATCTTTAACTCTTTGATTTATCTTCAAGTAATTGATGTTTCTGAATTGGCTTATTTTAGTTTATCTAACTGACATGACATATTTTTTCTTGACAAATACAATTTTATATTTGATTTATTTTGTATGCTATGAAATCATTCTTATTATTAGATTATTTAGTCTGGTGTTACTGTAACAGAGGCCAGCTAGTAAAGTGCTGTGCAGGTAAACCTCACTCTGACCTCTAAAAGGTCCTCTAGCGACAGACGCTAGAGCATAGATCTCAAACAGAATTCAAACACAGCTGATCCATCTAAAAAAGGTGTTCATGACTCTTTTGACTCTCCTTTGTTAGAGCAACCAACTCCCATACAAAAAATCGCCCGTTCCATCCTAGCTTGGAGTGGGTTGGGATGTGCTTTCATCTCAATTTTTGAACATTAGTTGATGACCACAAAACACGCTCGGAACGATATTGTGCAGCCTGCACCTTGTTTATTTATTTATTTATTCATTCATTTATATTTCTTTATTAATGCATGTAAGTTACCCAATGTATTATGTAATATTAGTTTATGCATTTATGATTTGTTTGTATGCAGTTATAATTTTTTTTTTTTTATATATATATATTTTTATAACTTTTAAGTCCGACTCACACTGTGAGATTTTTTTGTAATCCTGAACGATTGTAGCATGTCAGACTGTACGAACATGGCTCTCATGTCACACTGTATGATCTGAGCTCAGCCGTCAAATGCACCAAACACAGAAGAAAACGCTCAAGGAGTTTGACGTCATCCGCCAGCGACACTTTTAAATGTAAACAAACTGTAGCAGCAATTTTGCACACAGCAGAAAAAACTTTTTCACCATTTCCCCGCAGTCATTTCAATTGACGCATGAATTGGGTCATCAAATTCGGAGCTCCTATTGGTTCTTCATAGATATATACATTAGATGTCGCCTACCCTACTGTTGTCTATTAGATGGAATGCGGTAGAACGACGTTTGTCCTAGGAGCACTGTACCAATGTGGCGGCGCTATTGACGCATGCTCAGGGTCCCTATGTGATATCAAGTGTATATATCTATGTTGGTTCTTGGATTGACGCTCAACGCAGATGTTGTCTTACTGCAGGAAAGTGGAAAGCTTTTGAGCCAATTATTGAGAAAACTAGAAATAAATTTAGTATGTGGTTAATGAGGGGCATCTCAATATTTGGGAGAGTATTGTTATCAAAGGCAGAAGGAATGTCTAGATCCGTATATACATCATTATCGTTAGATGTGCCTCCCAATGTTATTAAAGATTTGGATAAGATTCTCTATAACTTTATTTGGATAAACCACATTATTTAAAAAAGAGGTTATTTGTAATCCTAAAGAACAAGGTGGACTGGAGGTTTTAGATTATAATACTCCTATGACACTTTTAAAATTAAATGGTTGATTGAATTTATGAATAGACAATTGTTTCATTGTATTTCCTAATTATATATTCAATACTTTGGGCGGCATAGACTTTTTGTTAAAATGTAATTTTTCTGTTGACAAAATTCCAGTTAAATTGGCCAGTTTTCATAGACAAGCCCTTCTATCATAGAAATTAAACAAATTTTTACCCCACAATTTTTTCATATGGAATAACAAGGATGTTTTATTTAAAAACAAATCTTTATTATATCAGAATTGGTTCAACAATGGTATTTTGTTAATGAGGCAGTTAATTAACCCTCATGGATATTAGTTATCTTATACTGAATTTCTTAAAAAATTTTAATTACCTGTTAAACCGAGAGAATTCGCTATTGTTTTGGATGCAATTCCAAAGGGGGTGGCCTTCCTTTTAAAAAACAGTATTTCAGAAGGGATCAGCATAGGTAATCCTTGTGAAAATATTTTCATTAAAAATATTGATGTTTTAAAACAAAAATGTAACAATAAGGTTTTAAAGAATGCTCTCTGTTCGTTGTCTCTACCTACAGCAAGATATTTTTTTTGTTATTTTGCTTAAATAACAATTAAAGAGGTGTCATACAAAATACTCCATAGAATTTACCCTGCTAAACATGTTTTGGAAAGATTTAAACTTAATATTTCATATATGTGTGAATTTTGTGGTCAAGAAAAAGAAACAATTTTGCATCTTTTTTTTCATTGTATTTACTCAAAATATTTTTGAAAGATTTTGAATAGTTTATTACCAAAAAATGGAGTATAAGATAGAAATTGGTTTATTTGATGTACTGTTTTATTCTGATAATGAGAACTTGAACTGTAAAGGACATAATATTTTTAATTTGTTTATGGTGTTAGGAAAATACCATATACATAAGAAAAAGTGGGCTCAATGTAAACCAAACTTTACCCATTTTTTGAATGACTTTAAAGTATATGTAAATCTTTTAGAACAATCACAAAACAAAAAAAGCACTGAAAACATTTAATTTCATGTAAAAGTATATATATATATATTTCTCTTTCAGAAACTATGTGAAATGTAATACCTCTTGTTCTTGTGGCACTAAGGTAATAAAAAAAATAAATAAAAAAAAGGAAAGTGGAAAGTGTCTGAAATCTTCTGACACTGCCAGAACTTTATCTGAGGGAAAATCTGATCGAAACCGGCACAAAGTGGCTGTCTGTAACATGTCAAACCAATGATCAAAGATCACAAATTTTAGCCCAGGATTTCAGGAATCTTTTAGGGTTTCCCAATTTTGTCTCAGATGACAAAATCGCGGCTAAAATCTCAGTGTGAGCAGGGCTTTAGTTTATATAAAAATGTTCAAAATCTGATATGTCTCATTTGGAATGCACCGAAAGTTTCCCTTTGTTCCAGTTCTTGCCACAAATTTCCTTCACCTGTGTTCATGCTTAGTTCAATCTGTATCACCTGTATTAGTTCATTAGTGAGTGTATTTGAGTTCCTCCGCACCCTTTAGCTTTTATCTGGTCTGTTCTACTTCATGTTCAGGTTTCTTTTGTAATTTGCTCTCTTTTAGATGGTTTTTTTTTTGTGACAGTCATTTATGACAACAGTGCTGGTTCAGCAACTTTATGAACTCTTCATCTAAAACTTCACTAAAGGCAACAGTCTAAACACTAATGTGGTTTTTTTTATTAAACTTTTTAAAGGCACCATAAGCTATTGAATCACAATTTTTGTTTTAAAATAGTGTTTTCCTCTGCATATTAATTTAGATGGTGAACTTTTTCTGTTTCGTTTTCAGGTTCATGATGATGTTGAGAAGTCTTCTGATGCTTTTCTTCATGTTCTCTGTGGGAAATGCAGCAGGTAACCAACTTGTTTGTTATTTTTTAGACTAAGTGATCACTAAGGTGCGAGCACACTTGACAATAAAACCATTTCTGATTAAGAACTAACTTTTCTGGGAATATCACAATAACCATATGTATTTGTATGCTGTATAGACCGAGATGAGAAATGCCCCTGTGGATGGAGAAATTCTGGATCTCGATGCTTTAAGTTTTTCTCCACATCTGTAAACTGGGTCACAGCAGAGGTAATGTTTGTAATAATTTGAAGACTCTTATGATGTTCAAAAAATAAGTAAACTTTGATTTGACATGATAACATTTGTGTCTCCTTCAGAAAAACTGTCAAAGTCTTGGTGCGAATCTCGCTTCTGTGCATAAAAAAGCAGACAATGTTTTTCTGCTGAGTCTGGTGCCTGCTTCCACACGCTGCTGGATTGGTGGTCATGGTGGTGAACAAGTAGGCATAAGACTTTAAGACTTCACATTTTTATGCTCCTAGCATGTGCCTTAAGTTAGTTCTAACAAATCTGATTCCCACTACTTAGGATGGACAATGGTTGTGGACTGATGGATCTGTGTTTGCTTATACCAACTGGTGCTCAGGAGAACCTAGTAAGGGGAACGAAAACTGCTTGGAGATCAATTGGACATGTGAGTGTTTGGTCGTTTTAGTCCTTCAACAAGATAAAGCATTTCATGTTATTGTATGAAGTTAGACCACTAAAGTGGATATTATATATGTACATGCATAATCCCGACTTGCCTAAATTTTTCTTTCTACCCAACAGCAAAGCGTTGCTGGAACAATCAAGGTTGTTCGACCACAATGGGCTATTTGTGTGCTAAAAACCTGTGATTTGAATGCAGTCATCCTGTTACAGTTTTCCTGTACTGCTCCATTTTCCAATATCTTTACAATGTTGTAGTGAATGCATGACTTCATCTGGATCCTAATACCTTCTCTTCATCACACCTCCATTCAATAAAGGCTAATTTAACTGCATATGCTGTGGTAAATGATTGTTGTATTAAAATGTGTTGCGTTCTAAGCAGCTGTGGCTGATGAGTGTTCTGAGTGTATATATTAAATTTTAAAACAGTTCAAAATTGCAGAGAGCTAGAGATTCAACTAAGAGACTGTGCAATTACAAAAACCCCAGCAAATTAAGAAATCTTCCTCTGTTTGACAGCACATGTGCTGCAAATCCTCACAACAAACACTTATTTGTTTTTTTTTTTTGTTTTTTTTTTTTTAATCTGCTGCATTTTCACAACACTAGCAATAAATAAAATGTGCTGGAGTTTTCTCACAATGCAAACATTTTACAAAAATGCAATGCAATGGAAATGTTTCAAGGAAACCCTAAAACTTGATGGACCTGGCTATTTAGGTTATAATTATTTATGCTAATATGTACTAAAAACCTGGGAGTTGGGATATTAAAATAAACCAACCAACAAACTCCCCTTTCAAAAATCACCTACAATTTTATTGAGCAATAGTCACGGCACATTGGTATCAGTCATGTTTTTGGGTCATCTTTAAACGTTTCCGTTGTGTTCTGTTCTTTTTGTCTTAAGAATGCAGAGCATTTTTTTAAAGTATGCAATGTGAGAATTTGCAGCAGGTATACTGTCAAATGGATAATTTCCTGGTGTTTTTTTTTATGTAATTGCATGTTTTCTTAAATTGAACACATTAAGTTCTCTCAACCACCATAGTTTTTAATCCATTGTTTAATGAAAATATCAAGCATATTAAATATTTTTAATACAGTATTTGCCAAAATGCTTTTATTAATTTTTTTCCATTTTAAAACAATTTACACTTTAAATGTTTAATGTTTGAAATATTAAACAATTATTTTTCATTTTATTTTTGAGTGTCACTCTTGGTCCTCCATATTTTCATAAGTTTAAAATATTTATCTAGATATTTAATTTTTATTCAGATATGTCTGTCTTATACACATTCTCCCATTTATGAATTGTGTTAAGGTTTTTGAAATTCTGTATCATCATGGTTTACTTAGCAAAGCAAGTATAAAATCATAGTTATTTTTAGGACTTGTTTTATTGTTTTCTGAGTTTGTTTCTGTATTTTTCCCTCTTTGCTCCAGTTCCTGTCACTAATTTCCTTCACATGTGTTAATCCTTAGTTCAATCTGTATCACCTGTATTAGTTCATTAGTGAGTGTATTTGAGTTCCTCAGCACCCCTTAGTTTTGATTTCTGGTTTGGTCTACTTCAGGTTTCTTCTGTTGTATTTATGATTGCTGAGTTTGGATTTGTGACTGTTTACTTAAGTGTATTGGATGGTTAATGTTTTTCCTGTTTTTGTTTGTCTTTGTGTTCCCTTTATGAATGCAGGGCTGATTCAGCAACTTTACAAACTCTTCATCAGAAACTTCACTAAACAATCTGAACACCGAGGTGATCTAGGCATCATGAGCTATACTGAACGGCTCTTATTCAGAATTTTACTCTTTACAAGAGTTCATACACTTTCCTGTTTATTAAATTTCAGGTTCATGATGGTGATGATGGGAGGTCTTCTGCTGCTCTTCATGTTCTCCATGGGGAATGCAGCAGGTACCCAATCAATTTGTCAGTCCTCGTCCTTTAAAAGATTGTTCTACTTTTGATTTTAAGAAAACAAGGAATACACATGCGTTTACCAGACTTTATCATAATGTTTCATTTGACACTTTAAAAAAAAAATTTACTTTGCTGGGAATATCACAACCATATATTTATATACTGTATAGACCAAGATGAGAAATGCCCCTGTGGATGGAGAAATTCTGGATCTCGATGCTTTAAGTTTTTCTCCACATCTGTTAACTGGGTCACAGCAGAGGTAATGTGTTTGGGACAATTAATTTTGAAGCCCCTTCATGATCTTAGCTAAATGCATAAAATTTTAATAGACCATTTATAAACCTGTCTCCAGAAAAACTGTCAAGGTCTTGGTGCGAATCTCGCTACTGTGCGTAATAAAGTGGAAAATGATTTCCTGCTGAGTCTGGTGACCGGTGATTCAACACGTTGCTGGATTGGTGGCTATGATGCTGAAGATGTAAGACTTGACTATTTCATACTTGAGTAGGGTTACGTGTGTGTGTGTGTGTGTGTGTGTGTGTGTACTAATCCCTATGTGATCCCTCATTAGGAAGAACAATGGTTTTGGACTGCTGGATCTCCATTTGGTTATACCAACTGGTGCTCCGGAGAGCCTAACAACAAGAATACAGAGCATTGCTTGGAGATCAACTGGACAGGTAAGAGGGCTTTTTACTTTTGTTATTTTATTATTATTTTTAAGTATATAATGTGTGAGCTTATTATTTATTTTTTTTTTTTTTACTTTTCCCCCTTCCTCAGCAAACCACTGCTGGAATAATACACCTTGTTCAAGTGCACATGGCTATATTTGTGCCAGAAATCTGATTTGATGCCTGCGATGTGCAGTCATGATTGGGCTAACTTTTTAAAGTTAAGATTCTATTCTCATCAGCACTGAACTGCTTCAATAAATAAATCCAAGAAATCATCTGTGTATGTGTTAAACATGATTAATCTTGCTGTGTGGTTATCAGAATGCCATTAAATGTTGTCCTCCAACAACACTCTAAAAATCTTTCCGAGGAACCTTTCATGACGGATGTTATATTAAAGTGACATAATGACTGCAAAATCATTTTTGCACCAGGTGTTAGGAAATCCAGATTGAAGTGTTCATATTGTGCTTTTAAGATTGACATAAATACTGAAGTCTATTGTATTTTAAAATGCTGTGGTTGATCACAGGTTTTCAGCTTTCTGCAAAGTGTCTTCTGTTTAACAACTCAAAGGTTTAAAACCTCCTTGAGGTAGAGTTTACTGTATTACTACCTCTAGTGCTGTCATGAACATTCACTCTCTACCTCAAGTTGAGGAAAATGCACATTTACCATTGAACCTCCATCTAGTTCTTCTGACAAGTTTTTAAATTTAGTGTTTCATTGAATTGTGCAACGTCTGTCAATTTTCTAATTCTATGTCTATTACTGTTGAAATTCCTCAAGGGTGTGTGAGTTGTATTAGCCATGAAGAGTAGGCTGGCACCAAGGCCCTGTTAGGGTGGGTTTAAGTCCTCTAATTGATGAATCTTATTATCGCTCCCTAAAAATAAATTTGAACTCCCCGTTTTGGTTAATACCACTGTCAATGCATGATTGTGTATTTAAAAGAATGTGGATTTAAGCCTGGAATTGATGGCATAATCCAATAGACACCAAGTGCTCAACATTTTTCTTGTAAATGAGACCGTTGCAAATGCATAAAGCCCAAAATTAGGTCAAGTTAGACTTATACTGTATATGTTGAAGCAGTGTTGGAATTAAACAGTTCTGGGCTGCAGCCCAGGAGCGGAGTTTGCCATGGTTAAATTAAAGTATCTCAGGATACTGAATATCTGATTCTAATTCTTTTTAAAATAAGTTTTGAATAAATCAGATGTTATATGAATTTTATTTTCATACTACTGAATTCAGACCCCTGAAATATGTCTGGCCCCTTATTGTCTACAGTACATGGTATATATAACGTCCTTGAGAGGTTGATCTTCCCTTCAGACCTGATTGTATGATGTCTGCTGTTTGATTCCACACGTTGCTGGATTGGTGGCCATGATGGTAAACAAGTAAGCATACTGTAAGACTTAGGCCCAATTCTATTTTTATACTTCCCCTTGGCCCTTAAAACCAAGGCTTCAAAATTTACCCATAAGAATTGGGACAGCACCTGCGCACGTCACCATTTGTCATCGCAATCTCTTGCTTCATATGAGATCAGACGATGGCGACTGCTGTAGTTATTCCAGTTTTTTTTTGTTTTTTTTGTATTTATTTTCTGGAAATCACTGAAGGCATATAATATGTTCTCATAACGATAAAATGTGTCAATAAGATCATAATTATACTGTGCATTTACACCGTGGCCATATTTATTAATGTTAGTGCTTTTTAAAATGAATGACGGTGAATGAAGGTCAATCCAGTGAGCCGTCTGAAAAAAGTACCCTTCTAAATCAAATCAGCAGGATGCCCTTCTGAATCTTTTACTTTCTTTGAAGACATACGACATGAAGACATACTGACTACATTCACATGGACATCAGTAATAGTTATTTGCCTTAATCTAAATAAGACAATAATATAATTAAGATGTTACGTGAAGTGCTTTTTTTTATGTTGTCACTAGGCTATTCATGTTTCCTGCAGAGTCTCATGTCATTTTGAGTGTTTCATCTTAAATTTTTCGACTTTAACGGCTGGGCATTTATGCCCCCATGACAAAGTGGGGTAAGCTATTAGATGCAAATATTTAGTGAGGACTGCTGGAAGATGTTTTAATGGGATTTGATAGCGCCAAATAGAAAGAAAAAAACTTTCGCCTTTCGTGATCAGTGTTGTAGCTGACTGATTCCAGCCCAAAAGCTAGTCAAAACCCGCCGAAATGCAAATTCAAACCGCCCAATCTGGCAACACTGCTCGTGATGTGTGTGTGTGTGTGTGTGTGTGCGCGTGCGTGCGTGTGTGTGGTCCTTTACTGACAGCCTTGTGTGTGCAGGGTAATCAAAAATCGCTGTTTACATGGTGACTAAACTAGAGTATTGTCTTAATCGTATTAAAATCATATTAAAGAGCCCCTACTACACATTGAAAAGGGTCATATTTCGGTTTTATGGGTCTCCAACAACATACTGATATGTATGCAAGGTCAAAAAACACGTTCATGGTCTTATAATATGCATTTATTTTTACCTAATTATCACAGCGACTCCCATATGAATCGTTCAGCGATTCATTTGTTTCCAAACCCCTGCTTAGCGCGAAGCTAATCTGCTCTGATTGGACCGATGACAGCCTGTTGCGATTGGTCGACAGCGTTCAGCGCGAGACAGTAAAATGCCCAGCCAGGTTTATCAAGCCCCCGGGTCGCCAACATTGGTATAGGATCCGATCGCAGCGGACGCCTGAAACACGCTATATGTTCTAAGTGCTTACCTGTATTCTGCTTTTCTAAATGATCACATCCCCAGCCGGGAGTTTGTAGCATCCTCTGTCCTCTGACAAGCTATCTTCGCGGGCTCCCGCTCTCCATTCGCAAGCCTTTTCCAGCGTTTAGCAGCCAGCAGGTGTACCTAATAATTTGTCCTTATTTTGCCTGCACCCCTGGTGTCGTCTGTCCATTACAAGATGGAGGCAGAAACTAAGCGTGCAGATTTCTGAACGACTCCTTTCCCTCACACTTCCAATAATATCCAGATAAACACCGCGTCTTCATGAGCGTCTTGCTGCTGGGTCTGCATGCGCAACCATTATGTTTCGCGAAGACGTCACACCGAAACTGCTGGAGATTTGTTATGAAGACGATTCATTTAAACCACTATGAGTCGACTCTTTTATAGATGAATCAATGGTTTTAAAAATTGTCCACTTTCAGATTTAAGCTTTAGCTGAATGTTTCACTTCACTAAGAGCTGTGTTACACACTACATGGAAGGTCATTTTCAAAAACCCACAATAGTGGCTCTTTAAAGTATTGTTGCTCATGTAAACGTACTCAATGTTCGACTCAACCACAGAACCTGAGAACTGTTTGCAGATCAACTGGACCTGTGAGTGCAGTCTGTATCATTTCAGCAATTTACAATTACAGTTGTATAAGTTTATCCAGTAACATGAAATGCCTCATTTGTCTCATTTGTTTAACTTTATCAATACCTTCTATGTGACACTTTAAATCAATAAAAGCAAGAGTCTGTGCGGTGGTGTTTATTTGTGTCAAAATGAATATTTCAGAGTGGATATTTGCACTAAGTGTAAATGGCCCGCTTTGTTGGCAGAAGCTATTTACACTAACGCCGCCCACGGTAGGTTTTGTGGAGAGAGAATTAATTAATTTTTACTTAATTGTGCATATAATTAATGTTTGTGGAACTCTAAGATTTATTTGTGAATCTCATTGTTTTTATTTGTGAATATACTTGGTATTTGTCAATCGCTTCACATTTATTTGTGGATCGTAATATATTTGTTTGGAATTTTAAAACCATTCTCTCTCCGCAACGTCTCTCAATCGCGACGTGCCTCAATCGGGGTCAAATGGTGGTCAAATTAAAGGTGCAGTAGGTGATCTTCCACTATGCTATTAACCTAGCATAAATCTCTGAATCCTCCACTGCCCAGAGCCACGCCTCCAGAAGCATGAGCACCAGCAGAACCCTCTCTCGTGTTAAGGTTAAAAGCTACTAGTGCTTGTCCGGTGGCGTGCAAGAATTACACATTACTAAGCCATACTTGCATGCTATTTCAGAGCGAATTTTCAGAGTAGCATGGTAAACAATATAGCGAGCGCGTCACAGGTCGTCATTGTTCAAAAATAAAGCAATGTGATGTGAATATAAAACCAACTTCACTAAAGCAGGCTAAGCGTTATTTACTGATGTTTTGTTGTTAAACTAAATAAAATCTACATTATCGATGGTGTAAAAGATCCCTTATGAAACTGGAAATAGTCCCATCAAGCTTTCACCGGAAGATTTCAGTGGCTGAACAACACTTCTGTGCAGATCTAACCCATTTGTAACATCTACAAACATACATAACAACATCTAAAGTTACATCAGCTTTGCGAGAAGCTAAAATAGTTTTAAAACAGAACATTACCTGTCTAAAAGAAATCCTTCAGCCATGGCGTCATACTTTCTCCAGCGTGCAAAGGTAACTCCAATATTCAGATTCAGGTTTTTAAAAGGTTTTGATTCAGCATGTTTTTACCGATCTCTCTCTCTCTCTCTCTCTCTCTCTCGAACGCGCAGTGAGTCGATGCACAAACGGCAGTGTGTACAAACGGCTGCGCAGTTGTTCAAATCTGCATTTGCTGACATACAGTTTGAGCTACTTATGCTGAGTTCAGACTGCATAATTTTCAAAGTAGTCGTGTCACGGATGTTTTCACACTGCATGACTATCTGGGTTAGCGTTCTGTCGGTGCTGTGTCTACACTGTAGGATGGATTGGCGACAGGAGAGTTCACATTGCATGACTTTAAAATAGGAAGAATCACAGACAACTTTGTCCAAACTATGTCTCACAGCAAAACAAACGCGAGAAGTGACATGGAAACAACGCAAGGTCACGTAATATATATCATGTAATATATCTTTCATTATTAACTACATGTAAACAGAAGGCTTTAGCTTTAAACACTTGTGTTGCTCACCTGGTTTTTGAAGAGAATTAACAATCTCAGTTCCACAGTAAGTGTTTCCCGTTGAGGAATAAAGAAAAGAAAGAAGAAAAACAGGCGGGTCGCGATGAGTCCGAGTCTCGTTTCTTTAAAAAAAATCAAAAGAATTCTCTTACCAGTCCGATGGCTCAAACATACAGTCTAACAGGTGAGTCGGTTCCGTGGGTGGCTCGCCGTACATAACTGTACGTTCACACCGAAAGCAGCGAGAGCGTCAAAATTCGCTACATTGATCTCTTATTTAAAAGAGCCGTTGCAGCATATCATATCAAATCAGTTACATTCCCGCATAAAACATTTCTAGCGTGAAGATGTTGCACACTTATTATCCAATTAATTTAACTACAGAAGATCTAGTTGCATGTGGTGTGGCTTTGCTCCACTTAATAATCCAATGTGTCCATATGCCTGAAATATTCTGAAGCATACCATTTTGTATTCTCATGAGATTCCCGCTTTTTTTAAAGCAAAAAATATAAAATAAAAATATAAATAAAAAAAATTTAAAATAATAATAATAAAATATATATATATATATATATATATATATATATATATATATATATATATATATATATATATATAACATTAATGCACATCAGTAACTCGCCAGTAACTTTTTAATGTATGTTCCTGTAAGAAAAACATTGCAAATAATTTGAAATACGGCAACCGTAATATTAAAACCCTTGGGAACAACTGTGGTTGGAACCAAAGTTCACAGTGACCGTGTTCTCTGGACTCCTCTCAAGCAGTGGACTTCTACATTCTACTGGGCACATTTAAGACAAAGTGAACAATGTAATGTTAATACACATTCTCAACTGTTTCTGTTAATACTCTGAATGAAAGTAATGGAAGTTCCCAGATTGGGGGGGGGTGTTAGAGGGGTGTTTTTCAACTCCTTAGCTAATTGGCTCACAACAGGTTTTATCCATACTCGCATCATTGACTCTGATCGATTCTGTGGTCTGTTAACAAATGCTGCAAATGTGCACTTATCCTGGCTCTCAACATAAGGCTTGATATTCACCTTATTCGTTGCATACGAGCAGGCGCAGCTATTTGAATCTTTTTGGCTCGAGACTTCCGGTCTCATTCACTTCCATTCATTTTTAGACATTAAAAACAGCTTGTTTTGCTGCTTGATGTGGCAAACTTATATTTTCTTATATTTTTACTTCGTTTGTATAATCATGCAAACACTTGTTTGTGGAGTAAGTAGCTTGACCGTTTTCTGCCGTTTATTATTCCTAGTCATTTCTCCCATAGGTGACTGAATCAGAAGTTCTAAAACAAAAATCGCCAAAACGAGCGCACTTCCGCATTGAATAAGGTCAATAGCAGCTCATTCATATCCTGGATTAGCAAATGTGCAACAGTCCAAGTCAAGAAGACCCAATTAAACTAGGTCAAGCTACACTATTATCCTGGCTTTCTTGATTCCACTTTGGTGCAACACTCCTCAGGTGTAATAAATTCAGATTAAAGCGGAACTGTGAAGAGCTGCAGCCCTCTACCAACAGAGTTTGGCACTCCAAATATAAACAAAACCTTTTACTTTCATGGTTTCAATATTAAATACTAGGCAGATTGCGTACAGAATTTTAAAAAAGGCAAGATTAAAAGCAACTTCAGTTTGTTAAATGGTTTTCCATCAACAGGTCACAACCTTTCATTTTAGACAATTAATGCTGGGCTCCCCAAACAGGGGTTCAGAAGATTGAGATTTTATTTTTCAAAAAAAATGTAAGAAAACTAAAGCTGGGACAGGTTCTCATTTCCACGTCACTTGAAGTAACAGCACCTTTTTATGCCCTACTGATGACATTGAGGTGTAATTCAATAGAAGCACACTCCGTAACCAGGTTTATACATTAAGACCATTAAACAGATGATTTGCTTTAATTTATTGATTCATGCAGGTGATGAGATTAGCATCTTAATCAGCACATTTAGCCTTGTGATTGAACACTTCAATTAAGAGCACTCGTCCAGGTTTTTGGCACAGATATAGCCTTGTTCAATTGAACAAGGCAAGTTATTCCAACAACGGTCCGCTAGGAGAAAAAAAAAATAAAATCATTTAAAGAAAATAAATAAAAAATGTCAGTCAAGTAGGTTGGACTAAATGCTTTTAGACATTGTTTTTGACAATTACACAAGATTAAATTAAAAGCAGTCTTACTTGTCCAGTTGATCTCCAAGCAGTGCTCAGTATTCTTGTTGTTAGGCTCTCCTGAGCACCAGTTGGTATAACCAAATGGAGATCCATCAGACCAAAACCAGTTTTGTTCCTAATGAGACAAGAGGTTTAGTGCTGTTGCACTCAGACAATATAAACTTAAGTTGACAATTGTAAATAAAATACAAAAAATATATAAAGACAAGTTGAAGTCTTACATCTTCACCATCATAGCCACCAATAAAGAAACGTGTGGAGTCAGGTATCAGACTCAGCAGAAAATTGTTTTCTACATCGTTTTGCACAGAAGCAAGATTCGCACCAAGACGTTGACAGTTTCTCTGTAGATAGAGGTTGTCAATGCAAAGTTCATATTTTGCGAAGATCAGAAATAAAAAAATAAAAAAATGCATTGTACCAAACATTACCTCTGCTGTGACCCAGTTCACTGATGTATAGAAAAACCTAAAGCATCGAGATCCAGACCTTCTCCATTGACGTGGGCATTTATCTTTGCATTTACAGTATAAATACATGGTTAATGTAAGTCCCAGCAAAATTAAACTATCAATTCATTTGATCATGGTAAATGCAGCAATCACTTTCTATTTCCCAAATAAAACCATGAAAGTATAATCTTACAACAACAACAAATGTTGATTACCTGCTGTATTCCCCATATGAAACAAGAAAAGCAACAGAAAACATTTCAGCATCACCATCATGAACCTGAAAATAAAACAGAAAAGTTCAGGCTCTAAATTAAACGTGCAGAGGAAAACGCTTCTATAAATGTGGTTCCGAAGCTCTTGGTACCTAAAAAAATAATAATTACTTGGTGTTCAGACCGAGGTCTTCAATGAAGTTTCAGAAGAGGAGTTTGTGAAGTTGCTCAATCAGCCCTGCTGCCACAAACGGTGAACAAACACTACAAAAAAATAAAGGAACAATGATCATGTAATAAATTACATACTCAAAGATACAAACATTGAGAGCTTAAATAACAGGAAAAACCTGAAGTAAGGCCAGACCAGACAAGAGCTAAACCGTGCTGGGGAACTCAAATACACTCAATGATTAACTAATACAGGTGATACAGATTAAACTAAGGATCAACACAGGTGAAGGAAATTAGTGGCAGGAATAAATGCAAACATGATGCGGTCTCACTGGACTTTTCTCCCCATTCCATTCACATGCATGTGAATGCATCAGACTGGAAATGCAAGGTCGTGCAGCAAGTTTCACAGTTTGCTGCATTGGAAAGTTTAAGCTTGGTGAACTGTGACCTGTGAAATCGCATCACATGATTGCGTGCGACCAATTGAGGATCATAACATGACCTCTGGACAGAAATTGAAATGAAAACACCAAAAAAAAAGCATTACAATAAGTCCAAACATGTGACATTTGCTGTTTGCTTAAGTAAAAAAAAAAAAAAACTCTCCCTCAGTCATCTTTCCATCAAGGAAATTTCTTGCATTAACCTAATTGGTTGGTGATGTCACTGACCAGAGCGAGAGGTGGTAGTAACACACCAAAAAGTTTGTCGACCACTGAAAAACAGGAAGAAGAAATTGTCATTTTCGATGTCATATGGATTTACTTTCATCAGCTAGACACCGGCCTCACAGCTCTGTAAATGTCGGTGCTGTCACTTATTGATTTGCGATCTGTAAATGTAGCTTGTGTGGACCATAGACTGTAAAAGATATGGATGTAGTATCCGTGACGTCACCCATAGTTTTCTGAACACTGCAAAAAAAAAGCTACAAGTGAATGTTATCTTTGGTTTCCATGAATGTGAAAAGGAAAATAATACTTATTTCATAAACCTTATTTTTTTTGTTGGCCAAATTTCATATTCACAAGAGCAAGTTTTGTAAGTGTAAACCTTTTTTTTCCTAAATTTAAAATTGAAATGAAAATGTATTTTGAATGTATTGAAGGAACAACAAACTTAAAAACAATACGAACAAGGACTTTGATGAAGGACTTGGCACTAATCTTGGACTAAGTGACTGAAAACCCCTGCATTGTTGTTGTTTGATTTATGACATTTTTTGTTATTGTTTTTCAAGCATTCAATAAAAAAATTTAAATAAAAAAAAAATAAAATAGAAGCTACAAGTATGAGCGGTCGCCATTTTGTTCGCGCGTCATCGCACCGACCACAGGATACCAAATAAAGACAAAGAGGGGTAGAGTGAGCAGAAGTACAGACGCATGCTGAATTCTCAGCATTTTGCTTAGACCTGGTTTAGACAGGCTTTTCTTTGGGACAATGCTTAATACTTCATTACCCGTGACTCGTTTGTGTTCTTACTACATGTGCTTGGTTTTATACTATATCAATAAAGTGTTTAGTCTTTTAAAAACACTGTTGTAATACATTGAGCCACTAAACATTGTTTTTATGATGTTTTTCTACAGGAGGAAAATGCGAATTATTTCCAAACACTTTAAATGTAGTCTGTGTAAGTACATGCAAGGCTATTTATAAAATACAAGCATAACACTGTATGACAACGTTTCAGATGACTGTTCTATAGCCTACAGCTAATCAATCTGTCAGGTTCTGGAGTGCATTACAGGTCTAAAGAACATTTTAAATGATAAATGATCTTAAATAAAACAAATACATTTATGGAGCTGGTATATAAGTATATACTTTCACTCACCTGGGAAATAGAGGCAACTTGAACGGTTTGTAAGCACAATTAAGTGCACACAGCATGCTATAGTATCTGATAATTGTAGGAAATAATTCCAAAAGGCAAATGACTGTGTAAAGAAACATTAACCAAAACAAAAATACGATGTATATGCCAAGCTCAGCGGCTAATTAGCCGGAATCAGCTGAGGTGAGGAGGCAGCGAGGGCTAGCTGTCACTCAAGTGGCCGCAGACTTAATATAACTTAATAAAAACGAAACGGATGAGTTATAAAAAAATTCACCCCCCTCACAGTCATGAAGGGTAATCATAGCTATATGCACCAAAGCCATCTTTTGTACCAGGCTGTAAACATGTTTTTATTAGCTGTAAAAATGGCCAATTTACGCAGTCAGAAAACACTTGGATTTCCTGGAGCCAGCCCCCCAAGGTGAGTCGATAAATTGCAGCTTTAGTTACTTCCGTATTGGCTTCCCAAGGGAGAGGGGCTTGCCGCTTGGGACGCTACTGCACTACTTGAATAATAAAATAGCTTTGTTACCGAAAAGCTTTTTGATTTATAAAGTAGTGTTGGACTTTCAAAGGGTCCACAGCATGCTCAAAAATGGGATGGAGGCACTCTGGTCAAATTTCAAAGTTTTATTTAGATTGAACACAAAAGAGAAACCGTAAGCAATATGCTCTGCGCAGGAGAGGTTCAGCAACTCCTCTGTCTTCTTTCAGTGACACTTCCCTTTTATACCATGGTTGTTTACTATATCTGACTCCTTCCTCTTTCTGGCTAATTGTGCATCTTTTCTTGACGGTTGACCTCTAAGGCTTTCTTAGAATCTTCTGCATCCAGACACCTACACCCGAAAAAAGGATGTGTTGTTCTCAGCAACCTGTAGCTCTTCTCTTTACTGTGCACATTAATATACCAGTTAACCCTTTAGGCAATTTTACAGTAATTAATACTTTAAAGGTTGATTGTTAAAGCCTTCTCATGCATAGAAAATATGTAAAAGATTTATTGTCAACTGAAAAACACCACAGTAGCGACACTACCTCCACGCTTCTGAGAAATGTAGTTAAGCTAGCAACGCTACTGCCCAAAACTGTTAATGTGATAAAATCGCTTTGGCCAGAGGAGTCTGTTGGTGCCCTGAATTTCACAAATCAATAACTTTGTGACTCATAATATATCATTCGAAATGAAAGGGTCTGTTCTTATTTCTGTATACTCATGATAACGACAAAAACCATTTGCTTTTATAAAATAAAGAAAGGCTAGGTTACATGCCTGCAGGGTTGATGTTGAAGCCTTTGATGTCAAACGTATTTTAACAGCTGGCAAACAAATTTTGCACTGAACTGTTATATTTGTTATATGACACAGGATCAGCTTTTACTGCTATGCAGATGTTACTCAATTATATATTTCAACTAAACCGGATGAGATGTCTGAACTGTCTGAACTGTCTAAGCTAACTGAGTGTATTAAAGATGTTAAAGACTGGATGACCAACAATTTTCTTCTTTTAAACTCAGACAAAACAGAATTATTACTTATCAGGCCTAAATCCTGTACACAGCAGATCTCACAACTCGACCTGCAATTAGTGTGATACAAAGTTAGTGTTAGCTCTACTATAAAAAGTCTGGGTGTCATAATAGACAGCAATTTAACTTTTAAAAATCATATATCCCATGTCACAAAAACTGCCTTCTTCATCTGAGAAATATTGCAAAGTTACGAAGTATGCTATCCATGTCAGATGCAGAAAAGCTTGTTCATGCTTTTATGACTTCTAGGCTGGAGTACTGTAATGCTCTGTTCGCTGGTTGCCCAGCATTCTCTATTAACAAACTTAAAGCTAGTACAAAATGCAGCTGCCAGAGTTTTTACCAGGTCTAAAAAATATGATCATATCACCCCAATTTTACCCTCCTTACACTGGCTGCCTGTTAAGTTTTGTATTGAATTTAAAATACTGCTTCTCACCTATAAAGCTTTGAATAATCTAGCTCCTGTTTATCTAACCAACCTCCTGTTTTGCTACAATCCAACCCGCTCTTTAAGAACTCAAAGCTCAGAGCTTCTGGTAGTACCTAGATTAGCAAAGTCGAGTAAAAGAGGTTGAGCCTTCTCATTTATGGCCCCCTAAACTCTGGAATAGCCTTCCTGATAATGTCCGAGGCTCAGACACTCTCGCATTTCAAAACTAGATTAAAAACCTACCTTTTTAGCAAAGCATACACTCAGTGCATCACTTAGCGGTATGACGCATGGTGTGCCCCACGCAGGTTTTTGCATCTCGTTTATATACACTATGAACAGCAGCTACGCTAATTATTCTCTTTATTCTCTATTTCCACCTGAGGGTACTCATCCCGAGGCCCTCGGACTATGCAGCACCACTGATGCGATACAAGACCAGCGACAAGATGATCCCAAGGTCTTCATAATCCTGGACCAGGCCATATCCTGAGCAGCTGCTGTGGTGGTCTTGGTGGAGTGAGAGTACGAGACTGATTCCTGTGATGCTCCAAGGACAGACGAGTCTTCACTGAGGTCCAGCTTCTGGTGTCTTGACTGCAGCTCTGCAAAAGACGTTTGGCCATAAGAGAAATGGTCGTGCCCAACTGAGGTTTTTTAAATTCTTCACTTTCGCCAATTGGTGAAGTTTTTGATGAAGATACAAAACATTTAGAGGCACTGAATAGAAATATAGGGGGCTAAAGCTTTGCCCATGCTTTTTAAAAATAATTTTACCTCAGTGTTTCAGCGAGACATCATTTAGTTGACTTGTCGTTGTTATCGAAAAAGTCCCGAAATTTTCTCCCAGCTGCTGTGGTCGTCAGGGGGCGGGGAATGGCGCAAATTAAACAAAAATGCACTGATTGCAACTGAATTACAGTTAAAGGGGAGGCGAATACACGTAAATTAGGAAAGTCTAATCAGACTAAACAAGTGAGTATACTGAGGGTATACCCAATAATTGATCCTCAGAAGTCATAATACCCAAACAGCTCATGGAAAAAAGTAGACATACTGAGTATACGTGCGTATAGCCCCGACTACACCACTGTTTTAAATGCTTTTAAAATCAGTTAAATCTTTGTTGACTATAAACATATGTATGTCATTCATTCATTCATTCCAGCCACAACCCATCTCTGGGAAACAATCACACACACTCATTCACACTACGGACAATTTAGCCTACCCAATTCACCTGTTCCACATGTCTTTGGACTGTGGGGGAAACCGAAGCACCCGGCAGAAACCCACACGAACGCAGGGAGAACATGCAAACTCCACACACAAACGCTGACTGACCCAGCCAAGGCTTGAACCTGCGACCCAACGACCTTCTTGCTGTGAGGCGACAGCACTACCTACTGCGCCACTGCGTCACCCTATATGTATGTCATTTAATTAAAAAAGATTATATTAATCTTATTTTTAATTCAACTATAGGGGTGAGGCCTTGTAGGGGGCCCTACAAGACATTGTGCCCAGGGGCCTCTTAATTCTTAATCCGGGCCTGTCTGTACCGCATCAGATGTCATTCCCTCGCTGTAAATGGTAGCGCTCCTGTTTTTTTTCTGCCACCTCCCTGCCCACGCATCCTGAATGTTTACAAACATGGTAATAGGCCTATAGGATTTTTGCCCGCGCGGTGCATTCATAACGCCAGCAGATTACGTGCAACATTTATTCTCCTTTAATTTAGCTGTTTCACTGCTGTTCTGACGTTTTCAATGCCGGGGGATTTTCTTGAAGGACTCGAAGAAACTGGAATACGCTCGTGAAGACGAAGCACAGATATTTGCAGGTACGTTTAATGTTAAATAGCTTATTGTGAACATCTGTTGGGTCATATTCAATTCATGTTTAACGTTACTTTGCCTTGTGTATGTAGTTAAGCCTACAGTCAAGTTACCTGGCGCGTGAGGGGACCAATTTGTAAGGTTAACCAAAAATAAAGATTTTTCACATAACATGACCGTGAGACAGAGCTCAAGACGCTGACAAAACAGAGGTGAAACGTCCAGAGAAACAGTTCAAACACATTTCGTTTCATTTGGATAATGTCGTTAAGCCTTTATTGCATATTTATAAATTAGGGTGGGTAAGCTAACGTTCATACTAATGTCCCCATTCACCCCGGACAGGAGTGAGCACCTGTCCCCTTTATGTCTGAAACAATATTACATTAGTTTATGCATATTACCCGACCAACGTTGATTTATACCAGTATTATTTTGCAACGTAACAAATTTATATATTTGTTATTAACGCATGTCCAAGAGAGTCCTAATCTGTCGTGTCAGATCGAGGTGCAGGTCATTTATGAAACCTTTTGAGTTGCTTATTTAAAAGTTAGTTTTGTTTTTTCTGCTGTTAACCTCAAGCTCACACCGATCATGACTTTTTTTCTTTGCATTTTAAATGTCAATACTGCACTGTTTTCTGTGTAGCAAGTTTTAAATACGTTTTTAATAAGATTTTAATTTCCATGCAATTACAGTAAGAGTTGACTTTGAATGGGGTGTTATAAACCAAGACAGACAGACTTTCAGGCCCTTGAAACATACTCTGCTGATAAACTGTTTCTTAAAAATGTTTAGAAATTTTAAATCAAATGTGTAATACTGTTTGGTCAAATGTGTTTTTGAGATCTAAAGTTATGAAGGGTATAAGTGACTCTTAATGAAATGTTCCAATTTACTGCTGGAAAAAGATTGTTTTGAGATTCTTGATGCTTTTAGAAAATGTAGAATGCAGTGCACTAGCAAAAATGTACTTCATGAGGTCTAGTGCTGTTTTGGAAAAAAATACTTTGTTACATTGGTAAAAATGCTCAGTGAAATTGGATGTATGTACTGATGTTAAGAACATTTTTTAATATTAAGCTTTTTTGCTGTTTCATAAAATGTTTTAAAACGTTTAAGCAACTATTTTTTAAGTTTATGGATCTGCTATGACATTGTAATAGCTTAAAACTTTCATCCTCTGAAAAGGTGACATTGTAATTGTTTTGAATCTTTAAATGTGTGTTTGTGATAAAATGTTAAAGGTATAAAGTTACAGTATAATTATCGTGCAGGTGTACTCATGGTAAAAGATTGCTTTTTTTTCTTTTAAATTATGTAATGTTTAAACATTCATCCTGTGAAAAATGTTGACATTTAATATGTTTAATAAATGTGATAAACGAAATTTAATGTGCTGTGTATGGAGTACAAATCTGAAATTAAAGGGTACTAAATTCATCTCTATGGAAGAGAAATTGTACCTTTTTTAAAGGTACATTATTGTACCATAGCCCAAGTAAGGTACAAATTAGTCAGCAGAGGTACATATTTGACCCATGAAGGTACATACTGCTAGGGTACAAATATGTACCTATGTGAAAGGGTACAACAGGTGTACCCTTGAGGGTACTGCCCCAGTGACAAGCCATGTACCTCTTAAGGTACACATTTTGCAAATTTTTTCTGACAGTAGGATTAAGCCTTAATTGTCAAGACATTATCTTTTAATGCTCTTAACATGCACATTTTTACTTATTTCTATTTATGTAACTACTAATAAATCTGATTCCCTCTACTCAGGATAGACAGTGGTTGTGGACTGATGGATCTGGGTTTACTTCTATCAACTGGTGCTCAGGAAAGGGGGAACGAGAACGGCTTGGAGTTAAATTGGACATGTGAGTGGTGTCTGTTTGTGTGTGGGTGGTCATTTTAGTGGTTTAGTGGTTTACATAGAAACATGAAATGTCTCATTTGTAAAATGATTAAAGCTGTTGTTGGGTTTGAAAATATGCATGCGTTTTCACTGCTGATCTAATTTATTATTATTATTTTCTTTCTACACTACAGCAAACCGTTGCTGAAACAATCAGGGCTGTTCAACCACAATGGGCTATTTGTGTGCTAAAAAACTGTGATTGAATGCAGGCATCCTGTTACATTTTGCCTGTACTGCTCACTTTTCCAATATCTTTAAATTGTTATTGTGAATATAACTTTACTGAATATCCTACTTCCTTCTCTGTATCCCACTTCAAATCAATAAAACCAAAAGCAAAACTGTGGTAAATGTATTTATTTGTGTGTGTGTGTGTGTTTTAAGATTTGATGGCTTCTAAGCAGTGTTGGCTGGTGAGAAGTGTTCGGGGTAGGTCTGTGCTGCTTACAGTTTTTCTCAGTCGTTTTAGTGCATTTCTCACAACACTATTTACATTTGCACAACAGTTACTGCATTTCTCAAAACAATTAGTACAAACTGCAAAACCTAGTGGATAACCTGCAAAAGTGTGTCACTTGCTCAAAATGGATAGCTCATTCCTCAAAAGCAAGTATTTATGAAAGTGTCAGTGTCATCAAGATGAAAAGTCCTGACACCAGTGTTTATGAACAAGATAGCCAAATGGCTTTGTCATGTTTTCATTATGACACTTTACTCTGTACATTTTTTCCAATGCAAAAAAGTCTGATTTTGGTGACACTTCCTGAAAATGCTCAAGACAGCACTATATACTATTTGCACATCCATTTGAACACTACAGTAAAGTTAGACATCACTGCATTTAGTGAGGTATCTGAGTACAAGACATTGAATATTTATGTTTCACATTTTTACTGCATTTGCTCTTTACAATTCTAATTTATTCACAGCATGGTGCAAAAGAATAGA
The DNA here is from genome assembly GCA_903798205.1 of Danio tinwini. Taxonomy (NCBI): domain Eukaryota; kingdom Metazoa; phylum Chordata; class Actinopteri; order Cypriniformes; family Danionidae; genus Danio; species Danio tinwini. The sequence continues at coordinate 22,908,905 of CAIGQZ010032409.1, read as the reverse complement.
TACACCCTTATTTACAACAAACATAAACTTCCTTTGGGTAGAGCTGTGCACAACTGTAAACAATGTTGCAGTACATATTGGAACTGAACCTACAACATACACAGGTCTGTAAATCATTTATGAAATTGTTCAATTTAGAAGACATTTTCAGAAAAAAAAGATTCAAAGTTTTTAAATAAAATGAGCTTGGCAGATTTTGACAACTAGTTCAACATTTTTGTATATAATGACTCAAGTAATGAAATGAGGACTATTAGTTTCATTTGGAAAGACTATTCAGCATCCACAAGTTTAGTTAATTTTGACTGACATGACATAAGGAAATGATAATGTCATAAAACAGCAGAGAGTTGTATGAAAGCAATTGATGCATGTGCAAAAGCATTTGCAATTTGCTGGAAGGAATGAGAAACTGCTACTATGATGTGCACAAATGACTAATTGTTTTGAGAAATGCATTAACTGTTGTGCAAATGTAAATAGTGTTGTGAGAAATGCACTGAAGCGACTGAGAAAAACTGTATTTTAATTTTATAAAGCAATACAATGCAATAAAATAGAATATACAAATAAACAACTTTAACTTTGTTTTAAAATTCTGATTACTCAATATTATAAATATATTTTAATAAATTGTCTTTAGATGGCTAAATTAATACACGTGTATATACTTTGCATTTTTAAATGTTTAATAAAAAAACATTTGATATGTTTTAAATGTGTAAACATTTTAAAACTGTTCAAGTTTATTTTGATACACTAATCAAAAAGCATTTATAAAGTAAATGCTCAATTTCATCAAAATAAAGTGTTACCCAAGAATTATTTATTCACACAAATGTAATTTACTTTTGTTTGAATAATTAAATTGCTAAAATATTTATTTTTATTTTATTTTGAAGTGTAACTCCTGGTTTTCCATACTTTTCACAATACATTTTTTAAATATAAAAATATTTAACCAAATTTATTTTGTTTATAGACTTATCTTATCCCCCATATTTCCATTTATAAATTGTATTATTTAAATGGTGAAATTCTGTATCGTCATCTTGGTTCTCAGGTATGACAGCAGATGTCACAGTTTTGGACTTATTGTAGTGTTTTCTGCTTTATCCAGTTTGCATTTATTTCTGCCACTAATTTCCTTCACCTGTGTTCATGCTTAGTTCAATCTATATCACCTGTAATAGTTAATCAGTGAGTGTATTTGAGTTCCTCAGCACCCTTTAGTTTTTGTGTGGTCTGTTCTACTTCATGTTTAGGTTTCTTTGATTATTTACACTCTCAGTGTTTGGATCTGTGAATATATAATTTGTTACATGTTTATTGTTCCTTTATTTCTTATAGTGTTTGTGCAGCATTTGTGAAAGCAGGGCTGATTGGGCAACTTCACAAACTTTACCTCTAAATTTTCACTGAAGACCTCGGTCTGAACACCAGAGTAATGTTTAGGCACCAAGAGCTATATATTTGAATTTCTTACCTCTGCACATTAAATTTAGACCCTGAACTTTTCTGTTCTATCTGCAGGTTCATCATGGTAATGCTGAGAAGCCTTCTGCTGCTTTTCTTTATGTTCTCCGTGGGGAATGCAGCAGGTAATCAACATGTCAAATTTATTTATTTAATTTAAGATTCTACTTTTTGTAGTTGTATTCAGGAAAAGGGAAGTGATTAGATTTTTTTTACCATGATCATACAAACAGCTAACTTAAAAAAGTTAATTAACTTTTAAAAGTTAATTAAAAAAGTTAATTAACTTTTTTGCTGGGAGTCACAATAACCATGCGTTTGTACTGTAAATGCAAAGGTAAGAGATGCACACGTCAATGGAGTAGGTTTGGATCTCGATGCTTTAGATATTTCTCTACACCAGTGAACTGGGTCACAGCAGAGGTAATGTGTTTGATACAACACTGATTTTAAGTCATTTATGATCTTTGCAAAATATGTAAACTTTGTATTGACTTTAAAAACAAAACCTCTATCTACAGAGAAACTGTCAACGTCTTGGTGGGAATCTTGTTTCTGTGCAAAACCATATGGAAAATGAGTTTCTGCTGGGTCTGATAGCTGACTCCACACGTTTCTATATTGGTGGCTATGATGGTGAAGATGTAAGACTTCATTTAACTTTGTCATGTATGTATGTATGTCTGACCCACAACTATACAATTGCCAATTAATTTTCCAATGTTGTCTGAGTACAAGAGCACTAAACCTCTTCACTCATTAGGAAGAGAACTGGTTTTGGTCTGATGGATCTCAATTTGGTTATACCAACTGGTGCTCAGGAGAGCCTAATAACAAGAATACTGAGCACTGCTTGGAGATCAACTGGAGTGGTAAGACTGTTTTTTTTAATGTAATTTTGCGTAATTGTCAAATATATATAAAGTGTTTCTTCAAAGAATTTAGTCCAACCTACTTGACAATTTTTTTTTTTTATTTTTTTTTTTTCTCCTAGCGGACCATTGTTGGAATAATTTGCCTTGTTCAACTGAACAAGGCTATATCTGTGCCAGAATCCCGGATGAGTGCTCTTAATTTAATGGTGTTCATCTTGTTTAATCACAAGGCTAAATATGCTGATGTAAGATACTATTCTCATGACTTGTAAATCAATAAATCAAAGCAAATTATTTGTGTTAAGTCATCTTCATGTATAAACATGCTATTGGGGGCATGCCCATATTGGATTATAACTAAATGTCATCAGAGGGGCTCACAAAGTTGCGGTTACCTCCAGTGACACTGAGATGAAAATTTGTCCCAACTATTAAGTTTTACTTCACATTTGATTGAAAAAAAATCTCATCAACCTTCCAAATTCCTGTTTCGGGGAACCCAGCATTAAGTATCTAAAATGAAAGGATCTGACAAATGTTGGTGGGGCGAAAAACTATTTAACAAACTGAAATTGCTTTGATCTTTTAATTTTGTACATTTTATCTGCCTACTGTTATTTTAATATTGAAATCATGGAAGTGAAAAGGTCTTGTTCATATCTGGATTGTCAAACTCAGTTTCTGAAGGCTGCAGCTCTTTACAGTTTAGCTTTTAACCTGAATTTAACACACAAGTGGAATCAAGAAAGCCAGGATAATAAAGCACAGCTTGACCTAGTTTAATCTGGTCCTCCTGGCTTGGACCATTGCACATTTTGCTAATCCAGGATGAGCAAGAGCCTATATCTATCTGTCTCTATCTATCATTCATTTATCTTTTCGGCTTAGTCGCTTTATTAATCTGGGGTTGCAGCGGAATGATCCACCAACTTATCCAGCATATATTTTCCAGCGTATGCCTTTTTCCAGCTGCATGGCTTGCATGGTTTGGGATCTGTAGAGCTGTGCATCGATGGAATTGCTCCACAGTGTTTGGACTCTCTGTAGTGATTATTAACCACACTACACTGAGCTGAACTGAACTTAAACTCTGACACTGTTTCAATTTACTATAATCTTCTATGTGAAGCTGCTTTGACACAATCTACATTGTATAAGCGCTATACAATTAAAGGTGAATTGAATTGAACTGCATCCCGTCACTGAGAGACATTCTCACACACACACACAAAAATTACACTACGGTCTATTTTTAGCATACCCAATTCACCTGTACCACATGTTTTTGGACTATGGGGGAAACTGGAGTACCCTGAGGAAACCCATGCAAACACGGGGAGAACATGCAAACTCCACAAAGAAACGCCAACTGACCCAGCCGAGGGTCGAACCAGCTACCTTCTTGCTGTGAGGTGAACGTGCTACCCACTATACTGTATATATGTATGTATATGTATGTGTGTTGTTTTTTTTTTGTTTGTTTTTTTTCTGGGGTGCTGAGAAAAAAAAGGCAGTTTAACAGCAGTTATTTAACGGTTTTGGGGGGGTTTTCTGGCACCTCTGCTGCTGGGAATAAACCCTAAAATAACTTTTATGTGTGTGTGTGTGTGTGTGTGTAGTAGGTATGTGGCTTGGGTAAGTTTAAACTCTCCAGAAATGGTTTTACATTCTCACTTATTAGCACAGTTTATATCCCTAAAATCAGGAGTTACACATTGACCATATTTGGAACAGCTGTGACTTTGAGCTCTACTTCTGTGACTCAGTGCCTTGCATTATACATTGGTAAACTTTTTTAATTGAAGTAGAGGTTCAATTCAGATCATTTTAATCTACCAAAGAGTGTCATGGTGGTGCAGTGGGTAGCACAATTGCCTACAGCAAGAAGGTCGCTGGTTTGAGCCCCGGCTGGGTCAATTGGCATTTCTGTGTGGAGTTTGCATGTTCTCTTTGTATCCGTGTGGGTTTCCTCCGGGTGCTCCGGTTTCCCTCACAGTCCAAAGACATGCTGTTCAGGTGAATTGAATAAGCTAAATTGGTCGTAGTGTATGTGTGTGAATGTTTGTTTATGGGTGTTGGGTTGCGGAACACTGGACTTTTCACCCCAAAGACTTCTATTCATAAGCACGCGAATGCTTCAGACCAGAAATGCAAGCTCATGCGACAAGTTTCGCAGCTGCCTTGCAAAATTCAAGCTTGGTGAACTCTGACCTGTGAAATCTTTTCATGTGACTGCGTGAGACCAACCGATGATCAAAACATGACTTCTCTGGACAGAAATTTAAAATATGGACCAATCGCTTGCTTTTTAAAATGTCTAATCATCTTGTTTAATCCCTCCCTTTTTCGCAGCGCCGTACTACAGAATTGTAATTTAATTTTGTGTAATTGTCAAAAATATAAAATTTCTCTCGTCAAAGCTTTGTCCAACCTACTTGACTAGTATATAAAAAAAGTATCTTCTGCTAGTGAACCATTGCTGGAATAATTTGCCTTGTTCAATTGAACAAGGTTATATGTGTGCCAAAAACTGGACTAGTAAGAGTGCTTTTAATTTAACTGTTCATCTTGTTCAATCACAAGGCTAAATTTGCAGATTAAGATACTATTCATCAGCTGCTTAAATCAAAGCAAATCATCTGTGTTAAATGGTATTCATGTATAAACATGGTTACTGGGGGTGTGGATCTAGATGGAATTTAAACATTAAATACAATTAAAAAAAATGTTTTTTAATTCCATATATTACGTTTTACGTTTTATTATAAAATAATTCTGCATAAATCTGCAGATTTTTATACAAAATTCTCAGCAGAAATGGCAAAAAATGTCAGCCGATTCTTTCTGGCCCTACTCATGGAGTTCGCTCTCAAGATTTGCATGTACTTTAGGTCACGTTCTACGCCAGCCTGAACTGCATTAACAGCCACGACATTTGAAGTTCATAAGCCAGAAGAACACAAACTGATAAGTTACACATGTAATAATTAATATGCACACCCCAGGCTGTGTTTGACAACGAGACATGATCATTTTCATCTCTTAGTTGTTTTTTTAGTTTATATTTAACTTGCTAACTATGTGGGACTTTTATCTTGAAAATGGGAGACGCAGATTGTTTACTATGCATTACTAGCATATACAGATTTTTACATTTAATCAGCTCCACCCTGAAGAAGTATACGTCTATTTGTATTTTTTGTGAATATATCATGTTGTTGTGAAATTAGCTGCATATGTTTCAACAAAAAACATTTAGGAATCCTGTCGTATCACTCAGCTCTTACTGTAATTTTTCTGGAGTGAAATATTAACTGAACAATAATAGCTTATTTTATTATGGTTTGTTCATGCAGAGTTTGATATTAATTCCTGGCAGTGTGACATTATAGCTTCAAAATACAACACATCTCTGTTGGTATCTTTTGTCAAGTTTAATTATTTAACCTTTATCCAGAACTTGGGAGCAAAAAAAGTTAACAATACTCTGATGTATTTATATTAGATAGCTCATTCACTCTAAGTAGGCAAAGTTAAAATGATTAACTAGGCATCTACTTCATTAGTTAAAATGTTTTTTGTGTCTAGTTTGTGTTTTTAAAATTCAATTAATGAAGCAAATATGTTTGTACATAGTGTTCTCAGGGTGAAGAAATCCCAGCAGGCAGTGCATCAGAACCATGTCCATCAAGGCCTCTCTATTACATGACTCTGGTGGCCAAACTTATGGCACAGGACATCAGAAAATATTTAAGTGAATGTAAGAAATGTGCCATGGCCAAATATTAAGAACATAATTCATAAACAGTCACTGCTCACAAACGTTTTTTATCAAATATCTAATTTTTTATTCAGACTCATCTTCCTGCTGTTAAACTCTATTACGCCCACTGATGAAACAGATGAAATTCTGTATTATCATCATGACTTTCATATCAATTCAAATATAAAAGCAGGGCTCTTTCTTCAACTTTACAAACTCTTCATTTGAAACTTCACTGAAGGCAAAGATCTGAACACCAGGGTGAGTTTTTGGCACCAAGAGCTACTGAATAAAATGTCATATTACGTATCTTCATCTCTACATGAATGCAGATACTGAACTTTCCTGTTTATTATTTTCAGGTTCGTGATGGTAATACTGAGAAGTCTTCTGCTGCTTTTTATCATCTTTTCATCAGCAGCAGGTGAAAAAAATTACATTATTCCTGTAGCTTTATATTGAGGGAAATACAGTGTCCATGCATTTGCAGAACATAATCATATCAAGTAAAAATAAAATAATAACATATAAAATAATAATTATTTAAAACAAACATTAATAAAAAAAATAGAACTTTCTTTGCTGGAAATATTACAATAACCATATAACATTTATATACTGTATAGGCCATGATGAAAAATGTCCCTGTGAATGGAGAAACTTTGGCTCTCGATGCTTTAAGTTTTTCTCCACATCTGTTAACTGGGTCACAGCAGAGGTAATGTGTTCGAGAGACAACACTGTGATTTTAAAAGTCACTTATGATCATGCTAAAACATGTACAATTTGTGTTAACAATTTAAAACATGCCTCTTCAGAGAAACTGTCAAAGATCTGGAGCAAATCTTGCTTCTGTGCATAACAAAATGGAACATAATTTCCTGCTGTCTCTGGTACCTGGTTCCACACGTTGCTGGATTGGTGGACATGATGGTGAAGTTGTAAGACTTATTTGTTATTCACTTTGTCATATTTAACTATACTACACTGAAAACATAATGTTTTAAAATTGCTAGGAAAATATTAATTGTGATTAATTGCATCCAAAATATTTTTTTGACATATCATATCTGTGTATTATATATATTGAATATGTATATGTGAGTAATACATACACACATATAAAACAAAACAATTTTGTTCGATATTTAGATTTATATATAATCCTATACATATTTTATATCTAAATATAAACAAACATTTTCTCAAATATATGCACTCATTTGAATATTTATATATAAATAATAAATATACCAATTATGCACAGTTAAATTGTCAAAACAGACATTATTTGGATGAGATTAATCGCTATTCATTTTTGCTGTAAGGTAAAGGTTTTTAACGTAAGGTAAAGTTTACAAAAGAGAGTTTGATAATTTGTTACTTACTGGTGTCCGAGTAAAGCATATAATCACTCTTCACTCATTAGGAAGGAAAGTGGCTGTGGACTGATGGATCTGTGTATGATTATACCAACTGGTGCTCTAAAGAGCCTAACAACAAGGATACTGAGAACTGCTTGGAAATCAACTGGACCTGTGAGAGCAGTTTATATCTGTGTATATTACAATAATTATTTGCAATTTTCAAATTTCTTACAGGAACATAAAATGGCTCATTTGTCAGGAAGCGTTTAGTCATATAAAGTTGTTTTTCTTTTATCTATCACCACTGTAATGATCAGAATAGCCTAACTTGCTTCATTTTCCATCCTACAGCCAACCGTTGCTGGAACGATATGCCTTGTTCATTGTCAGGAGGGTATATTTGTGCCAAAGACGTGTGAGATCATATGCAGTCATCCTGCTTCACAATTAAGACAACTTTGACTGTACATTTATATTTTCTTATCTTTACAAACAAACTAATAAAGATATACTGTACATGCATGTATGCATATGTACACAATTTAAAATAAAAATTTTCTTCTCTGCTCTTAAATGCTTCTCAAATCAATAATCAAAGCAAATCATCTGTGTTGTGGTGTTGAATTTTTTTTATGTATAAAAGCATACTACTTTACTATTACGTACTATTATTAATGGTATTGTGAGGAGGGGTTTACAATAGCACTGGTGCCTCCAGTGACAAAATCTGCTCAACTGTTGAATTTAATTTAACATTTGTTTAAAATAAGTATTAACTTTTCAGATTCTCACAACCCTGCTTTAGAATGTGGATTATACAACTACAGCCACATCAAGTGTCTCAGACATCACAGTGTTACTGGTATTTTTTCCAATCTGTGGTTTATTTTTCAGTGCTTCCCAAACCATTGACCTGTAATCACACATCCCGCCCCTCCCCTTCATTTATGAAAGCCTGATTTTAAATACCACCCATAGGTGTAATTAGACTTGAAGTATTTTAGACCGAACAAAAAAAGAACAAAAAAACTTGTACAATAGTAAATACTTTAGAAGCTGCTTTTTCTAGAGAGAAAATATAACACAGGAATGAATTTAGGCATACAAATTACATGAAACCGTTCTAAAGAATTGTGCTACTTCATGTAGGCCTTCTGTAGAAAAAAAAAACAATTGGCTGAGAACTTACCCTTAGGTCTTATAATGTTAAATATTACAAATTAAAGTGCCCCTATTGTGCTCCTTCAAATATCACGTTTAACATAGTGTGTAACTGAGTTGGTTGTGGAAGTAGAAGGTAAGCTAATTTTAAAGTACATTACAAATAAATTTGTGTAAAACTATATTGTCTCCTAAAAACCTGAACTGCTTAAATAAGATATCTGCCATTCCAACTTCACTTTGTTAACTGATATAGGTAGATTCTTAACTCATTTAAATAATGTCAACGGTCTTCATTTGTTGTCTACAAACACTATACCTACTTTGACCCATTCTCAAAACGAAGAAGCAATCTCATTCAACTCATGTGGTTTATGTATGCAGCTCAATAAAGACAATGTGTGAATAAAGAAATTCTATTCTCCAAGTTCTATTCTCTATTCCAGTGCTGAGGATTGAGGAAATCTTCAGAGCTAAAATTAATACAAGGTATTGGACATTTCATTTCTGACACAGTGTAAGCCAAAGACCATCACAAAAACTATAAACTTTTTGTGACTATAATTATTATAAATATTATTATTTGTTTAGTTGGCTCTTAGCGATTGTGGCCGTTATTGTAATACTTTGTTTATTATGAGAAAATTCCATGTTTTTTTTGTATTAGGCATTTTTTGTCAGTACATATAGCCTACTGCAGTCTGTCATGGAAGTCAATGGGTAAAGGTTTTCAGCTTTTTTCTAAGTAGGGGAGAGCAAGGACGAAAGTAACGTGGGACAAAACTAACAAAGCGACTTTCTTGAAACCCTGTTAACATTTGCTTTCCATGCTATAACAGCCTGTTCAGCATGCAACCCTTGATGGAGCTTACAGTTTAAATTTCAGTTTTTAAGTGCAGAAAGTAATTATTGTAACAGTTCTTTTTCTTATTACAAGTTGTGTTTCTCTTTTTATGTATCACGGTAATGATCAATCTACAGGATATTTAATGCAATAACGTCCTTAAGTTTGCAGTCTCTGAGCTTTTCAGTTTAAAAGGAAATCAGGTTTAAAACAAAAGTAACACTGTTATTTATGACTCACTGCTAATAGCCTTATTTTTCACTTCCACATTAGAGTTTTTAGTGTTTTGATTAATATGTTTTAGAAAATAAATGCATATAAAAAAAGAATAATTTAAATGAATAATAAAAAAAATATTTAAAAGTTTTAGATGTAATTTTTTTTTTTACAATTTTAGCATTGTTGGATTGCTTTTGAAACACTTGATGAAAGTGAAATTTAAAATGTAAGGGAAAAGCTAATGGATTAATTAGCTTTTAGCCACAATTTTACTAATACAGTGTTACATTAAGGTGAATAAAGCAAAACATGGTTAGTTGTTGTTATCATGGATGGTATATTCATGGCTTTTTTGGGCAAGGTTAGAAGTGTTGTCATAAGACGATGGGCTTACAAAGGTACTGGTGCTTGATTCATTTATGGTCCTGTCTTGTTATGTAAAGCTGAAGTTTTATCTCGATTTGTCACAAATGTTCTCCTCACACCTCCTTTATTTGGAATAATGGCAATATAACGTCTTCAAATAAATCTTTATTCTTAGTAAATTGGTTTAATAGAGACATTAATCATCTTTTTAAACTTTTTTGACAGTTCCGGGAATATTCTATCATATGAACAATTCATGTCTATTTACAATTTCCCAATTCTGTTAAGAGAATTTAATTTAGTTATTAAATCTGTTCCTGTAAAAATTATTCACCTTGTTAAAAATCATATTTGTTATAATTCTCTGTCTGTTGTGAACCCAAAATTACATTTAGAAGGTGTTAGGTTAACTGATAAAAAAATGTACTAACAAACACATTTGTAATATTTTTCAGAAGCAAAATAAAATTACTCCTTGAGGCTAAATTTTCTGGAACTCTATTATATTTAATATTGGAAAATAGCCTGGTTAACTCCTTTCAAATACACTATTGATAATAAATAATTTATTTTAAAATACTACATAGTTATTATCAAAGTACATTGAAATGGAGGATATCTGTGGTCTCTGCAATGCAGATAAAAATAACTTTTGTCATTTATTTTTTAAATGCAACATTGTGAACAATTTCTGAAAGGCACCAAGCCAAATATATTTTTAAATGACAAAACTTAGTTATTATTTTACATTAAAAGATATTTTTTTTATTATAAGAACAAATCCAACAAAAGTCTTGATTACATTGTTAATATCTTTATTTTATTGACAAAATTTTACATACACAAACAGAAATTTGCTCAATCATCTCCCATTATTAACTGTTTTTTGTATCGAGTTTGACTTCATTACTGTGAAATTGTTGAAAAGAGATTTGTATAAATTATTATAACACTTTTTTTTGATTCCCCTGTTAATTCTTAAAATCATTGGATGTAGAAATGCTGTATGATTTGTGTATTTATTTATTTATTTTTATTTTTATTTGTTTATTTTACCATTTTTATACTAGTTTTTTATGTTTTACCATTTATATTGAGCTGTATGTTTGTTCCAAATGTTTAAAAAATTAAATTAAATTAAATTAAATTAAATTAAATTAAATTAAATTAA
>CAIGQZ010032409.1:22801419-22897653 GCA_903798205.1 Danio tinwini | reverse complement strand
AATTAAATTAAATTAAATTAAATTAAATTAAATTAAATTAAATTAAAAACTGGCGCTTGATTTAAACGACCTTTTTTCGTCATGACAAACCACCGTTTGGGAAACACTGTATGGAACCACAGCGACATCAAGCTTCTCAGTGGAACATCAGTATTAATAGCCCACCTTTTATTTAGTTCAGCAGCGGTTACCAAGACTTTGCACTATAATCCCTGAAATCCTATACAACTATTATGCGCAATGTTTAATTTAAATACAACTTCCGTTTACAGATATTTTATTATTAATAATTTGCCTTAGAAAGTTAGAGTGCAGTCTGAACCATCTGCACATCTTAACGCTCGTTGCTCTGACATAAATGAACTTGGATATTATATATGGAGTTACAATAACTAGATTTCATCATGAATTTTGAAAGCGTTGATATTCAGGTGAGTTCAGCAGCAACACGAGCGCAGCCTTGGTAGTGAAGGTGCTTTCCTCTCTCGGTCAGGTGACTAACCACAGCCTTTACTATTCTCTACCCTGCACAAGGACCCATGTCCACACTTTGTCCGACATGGGGTCTTCTTTGCATCGTACAAAAGGCTTTTGAGTGAAAATCAATTGTGTTCTTGTCACGGATGGACTGTAGGGGTCAAGCTCTATACAAGCAGAGACTAGCTCGTGTTATTCAGGTGACCTGTCCATCAGGCATTTCATTCACCAGGCCATTGTAGTCGAGCTCAACTTTGCTGAAACAACTGCACTTTTTCTTCTAAAGCAAGTGGTCGTTGTGTTTATCAATGCTGCAGTCTACAAAATGTGCTATGTTTGGACTAATATGGTACTACATGTACTGTATAGTGTGTACACAGCATATCGCTGCTTGAGTAGAGTACATAATGTTGTAATGTGGATTGTACAGCATTCTGTATCCCAGAATGTAATGCACTAGAAATGTGATGGTATAAATTTATTTGTTGCTATAGTTGCTGAATCTTTTACTGACATAAGCTGTAAGTTTACTTCACCAGCAGGTATAATAACAAAATGAACTGTACATTGTGTACTGCAGCAACACTAAGGTATTGTATACAGTAATACTATTGCTTGTATATAAAAACAAATTTTCTAACTCATTAAGCTGAAAAAGGATTAAGTACAATGATAAAACTTTACAACAATGCTTAATTAGTTGACTTTACCCAGGTAGCAAAGAATTCTGACTCAGATTTGGCATAAAGCTGGCACAGCAGGCGTTCGTCTGGCACTGGCATACAGCATGTGGGCCAAACATGGCCCGGGTTTGGCAGAAGTGGGACACAAAACTTGAGCCAGATGAATGTAGTATTTGGCTTAGATGTTAAAAATGTATATGTGGGCCACGTAAGTTTGGCCTATCCTGATCTACTTTTAAAATACATTTAATTTTTTTTTTAAGTAAAGAAAAAAATTCTACCAATCGGGTCTCTTTGAGAAAAAGCGCGGCTATATCGCACCTAAACCACAATGCTTCATGGGTTTATCAATTTCATTGCAGTTGTGACACACCAAGATATCTGGCCCATTTCAGGCCCAGTTATGGAGTTATTACCTTAGTTGAGACTTGGCCCAGAAATGGTCTATGTTTGGCTCTTGTATGGAAGGATACGCACCTAAAGCCAGACTTGGTCCAATCATGTACTGTAATTCATTGCGGCTTGTGGGCCAAGCAAATGCTGATTGTGTGGCCAGATCTGGACCAGAAAAATGTTGTTATGTGGGTAGTTAATGCACTAATATCAACTGTGAGAAATTGGTACATTTGTTACAGAATATATGTTGATGTTCATTTAAAATATTACTGAACTTTTAAACAAAACAGTGAGTTATAAAACACTATAAAAACACTGTGGAAGTCAATATGTCGCAGCAGCCAGCGTTTTTCTAAATCTTTTGTTTAACATACAAAAGAAACTCTGGATGGATTTTGAAGTAAATGTTGAGAGAATATTCATTTTTGGGTGAACAATTCCTTTAATATTCATTAATTTTCCTTCGGGTTAGTCCCTTATTAATCAGGGGTTGCTTCATTTGAATGAACCACCAACTATTCTGGCATATGTTTTACGCTGCAGGTGCCCTTCCAGCCGCAACCCAGTACTAGGAAAAACCCATACATTTTTTTTACAGAATTTAGTTCATCCAGTTCACCTATAAGCATGTTTTTGGACTGTGGGGGAAACTAGAGCACCCAGAGGAAACCCACACAAACACGGGGAGAGCATGCAAACTCCACACAAAAATGCCAGCTGACCCAGCCGGAAATCGAACCAACGACCTTCTTGCTGTGAGGCCACAGTGCTAACCACTGAGCCACCATGCTGCCCCCATTAATATTCTGAAATAATAAACTGTATTTTCATTATTCACTGTATTTTGAAATACCCATGTCTTTATTATATTATTGAATAAAGGCCCATGACTGCAATCTTACCTGACCTTTAATTTCCAGTCTGTTAAAACTTTATTATTTCATTCATTCATTTTCCTTCGGCTTAGTCCCTTTATTCATCAAGGGTTGCCACAGTGGAATGAACCGCCGACTTATCCAGCACGTTTTACACAGCGGATGCCCTTCTAGCTGCAACCCAGTACTCTCACCATTCAAACACTACGGCCAATTTAGTTTATTCAATTCATCTGTAGCACATGTCTTTGGCCTGTGGGGGAAACCGGAGCATCCGGAGGAGACCCACGCCAACAGGGGAGAACATGCAAACTCCACACAGAAATGCCAACTGACCCAGCCAGGACTCGAAACAGCAACCTTCTTGCTGTGAGTGGTAACCACTCAGCTATCGTGTCACCCCTTACTTATTTCAGTCTACCATAATTTTATTATTTTTTTAAAGAACTGCAAAAAACTGCTTTGATTTCTAGTCTAACTGCTCTCTGGCACCCATGATGATGTAATGTGACTACTCTTCAGAGCATTTATTGAGAATAATGCTTACTCTCTCAGTTACAGGGCTGATTACATGGCATCTGCTTAAAGACTGCGTCAAAATGTTCAGATATTAAAATGTGATTGTTGTACAGCACGTCACACTCTGCTGGTTTTTGTTTTGTTTATGCACTGGTTTTAAAGACATTGCCCGGTCTTTCAAGCATGCAGGAAAACATGTCGTATGCAACCGGTTTTTCTCCTAGACAGTACTCAGGTTGACTTCTCAGGGTGATTGCAAGTAGATATCTACATTTCCTATTTCTTCAAATTTTTCTGTTTTCTAAAACTGAGTATATATTTTTACAATTTATTTTAAAAAGTACAAAGAAAGAGATAACACATTAACATAATTCCCCAGAAATATACTTTATTTTTACATTCTTTACAGAAGTTGCTGTCCTATCACAATAGTCTCAAACACAGAACACACTACAATTATACATTGTGATTATTTCAGCATTTTATTTTCTCTGTCTCTCTCTTTGCAGTGCTGTTCAGATTACTGATGTAGATTAAAACGTGGTTCATTACTTATAACAAATTACACGTCAAAAGCTGTATTTTAGGTCATGTAATCTGATTACATTTTTTGATCTCTTTTGATCTAACTTATCACATTTTATTGTTTGTACCTTATTGTTTAAAATACAAAGAGAAAGAAAAAAATGACATTTTTCTTAAGAACAACATGATAAACATTGCATTGGGTGGCACAGTGGGTAGTGCTGTCACCTCAGCAAGAAGGTCGCTGGTTTGAGCCTTGGCTGGGTCAGTTGGCATTCGTGTGTGGAGTTTGCATGTTCTCCCCGTATTCACATGGGTTTCCTCTGGGTGCTCTGTTTTCCCCCACAAGTCCAAAGACATTGGGCATTTAGGTGAATTGGTAAGCTAAATTGTTCATAGTGTGTGTGAATGAGAGTGTATGGATGTTTCCCAGTGATGGGTTGCAGCTGGAAGTGCAGCTGGAAGTTGCATCCGTTGTGTAAAACATGTGCTCGATAAGTTGGCAGTTCATTCTGCTGTGGCGACCCCAGATTAATAAAGGGACTAAGCCAAAAACAAAATGAACGAATGAAGCATTGCATTACATTCATTTATTTATTTTCCTTCAGCTTAGTCCCTTTATTCATCAGGGGTCGCCACAGCAGAATGAACTGCCAACTTATCCAGCATATGTTTTACACAACGGATTCCCTTTCAGCTGTAACCCAGTACTGGAAAACATCCATACACTATCACATTCACACACACTATGGCCAATTAAGTGTATTCAATTCACCTATAGCACATGTCTTTGAACTATTGGGGAAACCAAAGCACTATGAGGAAACCGACGCCAACATGGGGAGAACATGCAAACTCCACACACAAATGCCAACCCAGCCAAGACTCGAACGAGCGACCTTCTTGTTGTCAGGCGACAGGGCTAACCACTGAGCCACCGTGCCACCCACATTGCATTCCATTCATTTATTTATTTTCTTTTCGGCTTAGTCCCTTTATTAATCTCGGGTTGCCACAGCAGAATGAACCGCCAACTTATCCAGCATATGTTTTATGCAGCAGATGCCCAGCAGCTCACTGGGAAACACCCATACACTCTCATTTACACACGTACACTACAATTTAGCTTACCCAATTCACCTATACCACATGTCTTTGGACTGTGGGGGAAACCAGAGCACCCGGAGGAAACCCTCGCCAACATGGGGAGAACATGCAAACTCCACACAGAAATGCCAACAGACTCAGCCAGGCCTCGAAGTAGTGACCCTCTTGCTGTGAGGCGACAGTGCTACCCACTGCACCACTGTGACACCTTCACTGCATTACAATTAAATGTAATATAATCTAATTATTTTTAGATTACATAAAATAGATTACATGTAATCAGTTACTTTTCAGCACTATGTTTGAATACAAACATATATGAGCCCACTTTATTTCTCCTGTTTTATTTGTTATATGTGTTGTTTGAGTAAAATTTGTTTTATTCTATAAAGATCTGAGAACATTTCTTTCAAGTTTAACAACATTTCTAGCAGATAAAAAAATTATGTTTTAGAATTCTGAAAATGAAAACTGATCAAAATAACAAATGTTTTTGTGTGACATTTGTTGTGACTGAAAATCAAGGTTATTCCTTGAAATATTGATTTCTTAACTATACTGTAATTAAAAAGATTTTGTCTATTAATATTTCATCTTCTTAGTTTTTTTATTTTTAGCTAAAATCAGCTAAATCACTATCTAAAACCACTTACCTTAAATCAGCCAGGTGGCATTCGGGTGGTTCGGAATACCGACCGCTCACTGAAAAAGGTCCAGAATTTGTCCCACATGAGCTTATTTGTCCTATTTTGACTGCTATGCCATCATGGTACAAAAAAAACATTGAAGACTTTAAGACCAAGCTGAATCATCTGTTGGTTGTCGCTTTGGTGTGACTTCTGCTAATCAGTTTTGGCCAATGCTAACAAATATTTTTCATGAGTCCAACATCCAGCTGTCCAAGAAATCATACAAATCTGATGTAAGAGAAGTCTTCTTTCACTACTGTGTTGTTTTTAAACGGAGAAAACGAGTAACTTTTATTGAAAATCTTGGACCTTATTCTTGAAACAAAAGATGACCATATTAAAATTGATTTAAATACTATTTTGGCT
This sequence comes from Danio tinwini, assembly GCA_903798205.1. Classification (NCBI taxonomy): domain Eukaryota; kingdom Metazoa; phylum Chordata; class Actinopteri; order Cypriniformes; family Danionidae; genus Danio; species Danio tinwini. The sequence goes on along the minus strand of CAIGQZ010032409.1, from coordinate 22,892,016 downwards.
AAAATAGTCCACAAGTGTGGTTATGATGACCATCTGACAAGCTAATTCAAAATAGTACTTACAATATTACTAAAATGCAGTATTTAAATGTCATAATTCAATAGAAAATGAGGCGTACGATTGCAAAAATGTCCACTTTTTGAGAAAAAAGAACTACCTTTTACTAGGCTGTCTATAGTCCTGCAAATAAAGAAAAACTGAGCATCGTCAAATGGTTCCTTATTTTTCACACATGCATAATTGTAAATCAAAAAATGATACTTTTAAACAGAATTCATACATGTATAATATAAATAATTACATTCAATTATTCAGTAATTTATTTAAACAAATGTTATTGATGACAAATGTATTTTTTTCTGTTGCTTATTGCAAGTTAGGCCTACTCTACAGAATTTAGTGGGCCTAAACGGGGAGGAAAAAACTGTTCTTGTTGCATGAAAATAAACAGCGACGTCTTGAACCTTCATTATTCCTTGTACGACGAGAATCGACGACGAAGACACTCGTTAAAACAAAAAGCGATAGTACTTTTTTAATATGACAAAATCAGGTGTCTGGTAGAAGAGCTGTCCTCGAAACCGCGCATGCTCAGCTGAGTCACACGTTCGGCCAGATAGTGCACGGATATACTTCTCATTTACTTCCATCCGAAGCACGGTGACGGGTCTCTAAGCAGCCTGACACAGGAGAGAGAGAGAGCGGCTGGAGGCAGTTTAAGGGAGGGGGGCAGCAGCAGTCGATGCTGGTGACGCAGGAAAAACACCCAAGAGCAGACAATAAACCAATGGTCTGATCTCATCCTAGGCGTGTTATTTTTAATCGGGACAGCCAAGCACATGCACGAGACTGCCTAATTATTAAACGGCACTTAAATGATCCGATCCGGGGTCGTATGGAGGAAAGATCCAGTTTGATTCTCGGTAAGTGGGTTTGTGTGTGAAGCTAACGGAAGCTAGCGGCTAATAGCAGATGATTTGCAAGTCAGTGCTCTCTTAGCTTAGCTCGAATGGGCTCAATGGGCGAATCTAAAGATGTCTGGATGTTTGTCATCTTTTATATATTCACGATCACCTCGCTCTTCAGCAGCTCTGGCGCTTTGACGATCTATTCGAGCTAAGTAGCATTTGCATTTCACGGCAGCTCGGCTCGAGTAGGTTGATTTGTGGCTAAACAAGTGGTTTTGACGTGGGCAGGTCGGTTGTTTTTGGTACTAGTTGATCTTATTCGCTTTTGCAAGGTTACGAAGTGATAATATGGCTTTGATGGGTGATTAATATGGGTGTTTTGGTGTTTTAATTGCGCTAAATGCACTGTCACGAGCTGATTGTGTTTTGTTGGAGTCCAGCTGTTAGCCGCTAGCACGTTAGCATGTTTCTGCTGCTGTATTTACATTTACTTTCGCTCTTACTTTTGCGTTGTAAAAGATGATTATGTATGCAAAAACAGCATCATACGACACCTCAGATCACGTAGAGCATTTTGTGCATCAATAGTTACGCAGATAAACCTGTTGTAACTTTGATTGTGTTTGGAAGAGGAAACGGGCCTCTGAACTGCCACAGTTTCAAACTAGGCCCAATACATAATGGCTGTGTCTCAAAAGCAAGTGTGCTGCCCACCCAGACAATATTTTGGGGCGTCGTAGGCGCGTTTGCGGCGATTAAACAGTCTAAAGGTGAAAATCTTTTCGTTCGCTATGTTGACAGTGTTTTGGGGCGTCATTTGGCTGTCTTAAGTATGTATATCACTGTGTGTTTGAGAGACAAACAGGACCACCTTTTAGCGTAATTCAGATTTCTGGAATTTGCAAATGATTTTTGACAGCTACAATATTTATTTTTGCGGCGTGGGAAACGCCCATCTTTCACAATTAATTACAGCATGAATAATTTACTCTCATTATCTGTTTATCTCAGTCTTTACATATTTATTTAGTTCGTCAATTTTCGGTCTTATAGTGAATATGTTTTCATGTATTAGGTCCAAATTAGGGAACTGTTTTTGTAATATGATGTCATATTGATTCATTGAAATTTTGATGCAATTATTAAATGCATATGGAAGCTTGTCCATATTGATCACAAAAATCATCACCTTAGTTATAACTTGATTGAAGCATTTTAATCCAACTGTGTATGTGAGTTGTTTTGTGTTGTAACTTTGTTTATCTGTCATATTAGTGGACTGCTTGATACATTAAGCGGATATAAAGGGATAGTTCACTCAAAAATAAACAAATACTCCACTTACTCAGGTGATTTCATGCCTTTATGAATTTCTTTTTTTCTCCACAAAAGGAGATATTTTGGAAAAAACAAAGACTGTCATAGTAGGAACAATATTTACTATGGAAGTCAATGGTTGCAGGTTTTCAGCATTCTTCAAAATATCTTCTTTTGTGTTCAACAGATAAAAATGAACTCAAACAGGTTTATAACTAGGGAATAGGCATGGTATCTCCAGCAGAAAAGATATCCAAAGATGGCATTATAAAATTTAAAGAAATCTGTAAAAAAAAAAATTTAAAGTGTTTTTGAAACTAATGAAGACAACAGAAGTCAATTATTTATTTGAGCTATGTAGCCTGACATGTTTAGCTACTGTTCTAAAATATGTTAATGTTTCTTAACATAAAATATATTGTGTTCAAAAGGGGGAAAAGTTTTTGTTTTGTACCCAGACATTTAAAAAGAATAATATGTTAGAGCGGTAATCACAGTACTGTGAACCCGTGATATTTTTATCCAAGATTATCATACCATCAGAATCTTATACCGGCCAATGCCTACTAGGGAAGGCTGAATAAATGATAACAGATTTTTCAGTTTTGATTAAATTATAACATCACTTTAAGCCCTTTTTATTTATATACATCTTTACATTTTGCGAATTAGTAGATGTCCCCCTTTGAATTCCTGTTTTCTTCAAGTTAGATGGATATTTTTGTAAGGTTTTGCAAAATCAATGATGCAAAATTGAGTTTTTTGTTTTGTGCAATATAAGTAAGGAATGTTCTCCCTGATCAACAGCAAAAACACTAAAGTTTAGTTTTCCAAAAATCCACTTAACCTTACAGGAATCATAGCCTGAAAGCCTTGTCAGCATGTCATTCTCTTCAATGAATTTTGGTTGGGTTTTGTCTTCATTTGTTTATTGACTGTCATATTAGGAAAAACACTTACTATAGAAGTCTATGGTTAGAGGTGTTCAGCATTTTTCTAAATAACTTCTTTTGTGCTCAACAGATAAAAATGAACTCAAACGCGTTTGTAACTAGGGAAGGCTGAATAAATGATGACAGATTTTTCAGTTTTGGGTGAACTATCACATCACTTGAAGCTCCTTTTATTTGTATACATTTTTACACTTTGCAGATTGGTAAATGCTCCCCTTTAAATTACTGTTTTCTTTAGATGGAAGTTAGATGGAAATTTTTGTAAGGTTTTGCAAAATCAATGATGCAATATTGAGTTTTAGTTTAGTGCAATATAAGGAATGTTCTTCCTGATCAACAGCAAAAACACAATAATTTAGTTTTCCAAAAATCCACTTAACCTTACAGGAATCATAGCCTGAATGCCTCGTCAGCATTTCATTCTCTTTTATTAAATTTGTGTGTTGGTTTGGCTTTGTCTTCATTTATTGTAGCCAACGAGAATGTTTTGCTCATAACAAATCATACATCCATGAAATCATTTAGTGAATCTGTAGTTATTTTGCTTTATTTGTTTGAGAGCCAATTTGGCAATTCAGTGAGTACATAAAATTTGGAAAAAAGATGGTTGTTTAGGATTTTTTATATTGCTCAGGCGTGATTCATCTTTAATGCTTCAACCTCTTAAAAAGCAAATTCAGAATGAATTAAATTCAGAATTCAAGGTCATTTGCAGTGTTGCCACACTTCAGTTCCTGCACTGAAGCCTTCAAACTAGTGTAGCATTTTTTGATTATACTTTGCATGGTTAAACATTTAGACAGTTTTCAGATTGAATATAATTTTTTTATTGTTGTTCACTTGTATGTGGTTGTTGGTGAATTTATCTCTTGTCAGCTCATCAGGGCTGCTTTTTCTTCATTTGGCTTTGTATTTATGTACTAACCAGACCTGTTTTGTATGCTATGATTTAATACACTCTGCACCAGCCAGCAGCATCCTCATGGGAAGCATAACGAACACCATAAAAGAAAAACCTCTGCTACTTGTTTTGGACAACACCTTTTGTGATTATTTAGTCATGATTTAAAACTATCAGAAGCTGATCTTAATTCATCAGTGTTTAGACTGTTGGCATTAAGAAGAGCATGTTAATATTTAAGTGTAGGCTTTTGCCAAAATGTAAAATAAAACTTTAAGTTCAAATTCAAAGTTAGTGACTATCTTAATGCACATAATTGGTCTTGTACACAATTCACAAGTGCATGCTGATCCAAAAAAGGGTTGCGTCTTTTGCGATTGATAATCCTAATATAAAAACTTGCTTCTCCTTTTCCTTTTGGCTGGTGTTGCTTGGTCCTTACTGTGATGTGCTGTTAACCAATAGCCAAAGAGTTGCTTAGACAATGTTTTAGTTTTCACCTTTGCTCCAGCTTAGTTCTGATATGCAACACCTACTTTTCACAATCCAATATTCAATAGATAAAATCAAGCTCCACCCCATTTTTTTCCTGGTCATTTAGAAATGCATCACAAAGGGAATAAAATTATTTAGATTTTATCACACAGACTTGCATGACAAGGAAATTAAGAGAAATGTTGTAGTTATTGTTATCTCTAAACTATTTCAACAAGGCTCCAGACTAACATTGAGAGCAGTGAAACCTGTCACTTGGTTCTTCAGATGGTGGCAATGATTGTTACACTGCTCATATAGTAGTAATTACTTCAAGTTTTGTCTCTTTAGACATGACTATTTGACAATAATATGACTTATTAACATTGCATTACAGTATTAATATTACATAACAAATTTAATATGCTTTCTACATTAATAACAAAGTGTAATATCATATACATGTCACAAATGTTTCCCAATAATTCCCGTTATTGTGGTAAAACCATGGGAATAGTTTGTTTTAGATTTGCAGAATGAAGAGTCATGGTCATCCTTTTTCTTGTCAGTTTTGGAGAATGACGCCACTGTTTCACTTGGCTTAAACTAGTTTAATTTGTGGTTTGTATCAGACTTTTTTTTTATTAATGAACTCATTCATGGAAACTCACATAGCACTGTAATTTCTGTTAAACTGAAATCAAACTATTTTTGTAAACCCAAGACATGATGAGATCGTTTACAGAAGATGTCGTATTGGACACACAGGACTCACACATAAACATCTACTCAAAGGAGAAGAACCCGCAAAATGTCAATATTGCAACAAAAACCAAACTGTTAAACATATATTTGTGGAATGCCCTATATTTAATGTTATCAGAAAATAATTTTTATCTGGAGAGGCTTTAAATGAAATAATTTTAAATGTGAATCTTTCCAGAATTGTGCAATTTTTTATCAAAAGTAAACCTTAAAAACTGTTTTAGTTTATCTTGTATATTATTATAATTTATGTATTTTATCTTATGTATTTTTTATTGATGTGGTTGACTTTATTGTTAAAATATATATATTTTTAATTATAATTATAATTTATATTTACAAATAAAACCTTTTACTCACATTCTGGAGCTTTTTGTAAACACAATCTCTCTTAAATGTCTGGAAATAAAAAAAATTTGGTCAACAAACATGGGGACCCATTTTAAAGATTCTGACGTCACATCTTTGTTATCTTTCAGGTTATGCAATGGTCTCTGCAACATATCCAGTCCCCCAGGTGGTGCTTTCACTTTCAGAAGTGTGCCGGTTCTCCGTCGCTCCTGAGGAGAAACTAATTTCTTCTGGTGTGCCAGCAACATAAGCAGACAAGATTGCAAAGATCTGCCCCGTGTCGAGTATGACGGCCACGACCCGTGGCTCCCCAGTGGGAGGGAATGACGGTCAGGGCCAGGCTCCGGATGGCCAGTCCCAGCCACCCCTGCCCCAGAACCAGGTCAGAACTCTATTTTCACTTCCCTTGTGCTGAACACATCCAATCTCTGTCTGAACACATCTGCCCTTTGCCATTCTCTAGCTCAAGAGAATGAGTTTCATAGATAAGGCTTACGTTCTCCCTGTGTCATGCAGCGTTTATGTTCTTTACACCACATCTGATCTGGTTTGACAGTTGACTGAGTTCCAAAGAAAAAAAACACATTTGCAGACTCCCATGGATGCAAATGTGTTTCTGTAATTGTGCTCTGCCCTGTAAGGAACAGATGTCAACAGAGGGAAATGTTATTAGGTAACTGTAGGAGGATCTAAAAAACATAGCCTCTACTGTCTCCATATCACTTACTGATTCCTGCATGGGATTTTAAGAAAAATATAAGCTTTTTTGGATCTATTTGCAACAAGTTATGATTGCCTTTTTTAAAGTTGATATTATTGTTAAAATATTAGTTGTGCTCTACTTGAAGCAAAGTGTTTAGGTATTTTCTGAGTTATGTCTGTGAGTTAGTAACTTTTTGTCCTGTCAGACATTTTTATCAAATGTAGTTTTTATCTTAGGTTCTACTGTACTTTCAGTGTCAGTGAAAGATTGTCCCAGCAAGCTCGCAAACAGCAAAATGTGCCCAGATGTCGGCTTTTAAAATAGCTGGAGCATTTTTAAATACTAGCACACGTGCCTTGCCTTCCTTGCTATAGTATGCTACTTACATGCGGTGCCTAACCTACTTCACCATAATATGCTATTATTACAAATAATGTCAGTTCATAATAACCGCTTATGGTCGTTTACCAAATGGATATAGAGAATCTTCTGCATTGCGATGCACTAGGGTTAAACAATTAATCTAAGATGATTTATTTATTTATTTTTCATCTGCATTTGTCAGTAAAGCTGGTTCTAGTAAATCCCAGCACGTTAATACCGATATAGCAGAGTTAGTGATAAATAGGGCCAGACAGAATCTGCAAACATTTTTTTTCTATTTAACAGAATTTTTTTTTCTTTTTTTGCTGAGAATTTTGTAAAACATCTGTGGATTTATGTGGAATGATTTTAGGAGTACCATAACTACCAACTTAATATGAGAATAAAAAAAAACTTTTTAAATTGTATTTAATGTTTACAAAGCAAATTCAATTTACAGTAGATCCACTTATTTGGTAAATCAATTCTCTTATACTTAAAGACAGAAAATATTACTTTACAAACTGTGTTGTAAGTAAATCATATGAACTTTTCATATTAGTCAAAAATATTACTAAAATTTATTAAAAAAACTCAATACATATAAATTTACATAAATAAATAGACTCAATGATGGGCTGAAAATCTGCAGATTTCTGACTGCGCAGATTCTGTGTGGGCCTAGTGATAAGCTATGCAGAAATCAGGTTTTTGATAATGACATTCGAGATAATTGTTCTGTGACGATGACAGTTGTTTGTGTAGCTTCTCGATTATCTACGGCTCTGTAGTAAATTCTGCACAAAAAATGACCACGTACAAAAACATGGTTTTACTCCAAACTCGCCTCTTAACATCAGTCTAGGGTTTGAAATGAATCCTTCTGTATGACATTTCAGTAGTTATGTATTTAGTATGAAAGCAGTTAAAGAGACCCTATTATGGGTTTTTGAAAATGACCTTCCATGTAGTGTGTAACACAGCTCTTAGTGAAGTGAAATATCCAGCTAAAGCTTAAATCTGAAAGTGGACAGTTTTTAAAACTATTGATTCATCTATAAAAGAGTCGACTCATAGTGGTTTAAATGAATCGTCTTGATAACGAATCTTCAGCCGTTTCGGTGTGACGTCGTCACGAAACATAATGGTTGCACGGGCAGACCCGGCAAAATTCAAACCTGCGGCCCCGCCCACTAACACAGCAGCAAGACGCTCATGAAGACGCTGTGTTTACCTGGGTATTATTGGAAGTGTGAGGGAAAGGAGTCGTTCAGAAATCTGCACGCTTACAATGGGTGATCTATCACTACACAGCTCATGCATTAGTTTCTGCCTCCATTTTGTAATGGACAGACAAGACACCAGGGGAGCAGGCAAAATAAGGACAAAATAATAGGTACACCGGCAGGCTGCTGAACGCTGAGTGAGCAGCACTGAAAAGGCTTGCGAATGGAGATCGGAAGCCTGCAGAAATAGCTTGTCAGAAGACAGAGAATGCTACAACCTCCCGGCTGGGGATGTGATCGTTTAGAAAAGCAGAGTACAGGCAAGCACTTAGAACTTATATAGCAGCTCACGGACGAGGTGCCACAGCAATGATTGCAAATAGAAATGATCTACATGTTTTGTTACTAGTAACCGCGTGTACTGTATCAGGTTAACTCTTTATATTCTCATATCATGTCTAATGCAACGTTGTAAACGTGACGCGTGCTGCTTTGTTTACAGATTTAAATGCTTTCGTGAGCTCGTTCCACTGCTGTTTGTCATTGCTATGGCCACTGTTAGCTGATCCTGCACACGTGCAGCGGTCAAGGTTCAGAATAGTTTAGCTTTTGCTTCTGTGTGGATATAAACTGAATGTATGTCATGCATATGCTAGTGTTTAACTGCACTGCTTTCGACGCTGAGGTGTCTAAATAACACTTTTGAGAACCGAGTACTGTTTACTGCGGTGTTAGTAAGTTTACTTTGAAGCATGTTTCGAGCGTCCGCTGCGATCGGATCCTATACCAATGTTGGCGACCCGCAGCCGCTGGCTTGATAAACCACGCTGGCCATATTACTGTCTTGCGCTGAACGCTGTCGACCAATGGCAACAGGCTGTCATCGGTCCAATCAGCGCAGATTAGCTTTGCGCTAAGCAGGGGTTTGGGAACAAATGAATCGCTGAACGATTCATTTGGGAGTTGCTGGGATAATTAGGTAAAAATAAATGTATATTATAAGACCATGAACGTGTTTTTTGACCTTGCATACATATCAGTATGTTGTTGGAGACCCATAAAACCCAAATATGACCCTTTTCAATGTGTAATAGGGGCTCTTTAAATATTCTCTTTATAATTCAACACTATAGGGAATGTCCTGAGTTTCTTTGTAGCATTTGGAGTTTTCACAAGAGCACTCTTTGCAGATCACACTGACAACATGTCCATGTCAATCGCATTCGATTAATAGATGAATTCATCCCTTTGATGTTTTAGGGGTGGAATAAAAAAGTCCATTCATCAATGCATCATGATTCATCTATTTGTGATTCTGAATTGATTCTCAATAGTTCAGAATCAATTCTGTATTCAAATTTGATTGTGATGCAGTGTCACTTCTTAGGCTCAAGCAAGGAACAGGAAAATAAGCACTGACAGACATTATAAATATTGCGATAACCATATTTCTTTTAATTCATCTCTAGAGACATTTACATTTCCCTAACATTTCTCTAGAGCAGGGCTGTCAAACTCAGTTTCTGGAGGGTCGCAGCCCTGCACAGGTGGGCTCCAACACACTTACCTGTAGGTTTCAAACAAGCCTAAAGGACTTGAATAGTTTGATCAGGTGTGTTTAATTAGGGTTGGAACTAAACTGTGCAGAGCTGCGGCCCTCCAGGAACTGAGTTTGACACCTGTGCCCTAGAGAAATTTAAATTTTGTTAAATTACAAAAAATCATGTGTAATAATCATACTAAAATATTTCAAACAATTAATCAAATATTGAATAATGCAATTTTATTTGAAAATCTACTTCAAGCTAAAAAAAAAAGCTGCCACGAAAGGTGCACACATTTTGATGTTAAAACAATGAATAACTAAACCTCGGTAGATATTCAGATTTTTAGTTTTGGTATTACCATAGACAGTCTCAAACATAATTTTTTATTCACATTTAACCACACAGCATCTTAAATATTTTTTCTTGACTGTCTTTATAAATAAAGTAAACACTTTAAAATTGCTCAATCGCTGCATCCCTATTAACATGTCAACATTAAAAGGCACCTAGTTTACCCCCCTTTTTCAAGATTTAAGATAAGACTTTTGTGTCTCCAGAATGTGTCTGTGAAGTTTCAGCTCAAAACACACGTCACATTATTTATAAGACCTTAGACATTATTTATTAGATGTAGCTGTTTTTGTTGCCTGTGCCTTTAATGCTAGTTCTCCCAGCTGACTGGGTATGTCAGATAAACAGCACAGTGACAGACTTGAAGGAAGCAGATCTCACTTATTGTTTGTGAGAAATACTACAGTAAGAACTTTCCCAATGATTATTTGATGTACTTAGTGTGTGACTCATTGTTGCAACTCTACAACATGTCATTACAAAGTTTGCGCACGCACGCACACACACAGCAGACACACACACACAGCGCACATGTTTAACTTTGCACTGTTTTTGCATGGCAAATGTGACAGGGTACATGTTAATATCCACTGCTGTATAAATATCCGTTATGTTTATGTACAAAATAAACCTGATTTATCATCCACAAACCAGGATTGAAGCGTCTTCTTTTTTAATTGTACTGATATGCGGCTGTGGTGATAAAGACGGTAAAACTGTAATTCATTACAAACATGCACTGTTTTAAAAACATTTTAAACTTGTAAAACTCATTCTTTTGAGGATTAATTTTATTATTGAACAACCATGTTCTCAATGAACCCAAAAAACTCATTAATATCAAAGCTGAATATTTTTGGAAGTAGTTTTTAGTTTGTTTTTAGTTTTAGCTATTTTAGGAGGATATCTTTGTGTGCAGGTGACTATTACTGTGCATAATTATTAGGTAACTTAACAAAAAACAAAATTTCACCAGTGAAACCAATATAACATCTCAACATTCACAAATATACATTTCTGACATTCAAAAACAAAATAAAAACAAATCAGTGACCAATATAGCCACATTTCTTTGCAAGGACACTCAAAAGCCTGCCATCCATGGATTCTGTCAGTGTTTTGATCTGTTCACCATCAACATAGCGTGCAGCAGCAACCACCGCCTCCCAGACACTGTTCAGAGAGGTGTACTGCTTTCCCTCCTTGTAAATCTTACATTTGATGATGGACCACAGGTTCTCTATGGGGTTCAGATTAGGTGAACAAGGAGGCTATGTCATTAGTTTTTCTTCTTTTAGACCCTTTCTTGCCAGCTACGCTGTGGAATACTTGGACGAGTGTGTTGGTGCATTGTCCTGCATGAAAATCATGTTTTTCTTAAAGGATGCAGACTTCTTCCTGTACCACTGCTTGAAGAAGGTGTCTTCCAGAAACTGGCAGTAGGACTGGGAGTTGAGCTTGACTCCATTCTCAACCCGAAAAGGCCCCACAAGCTCATCTTTGATGATACCAGCCCAAACCAGTACTCCACCTCCACCTTGCTGGTGTCTGAGTCGCACTGGAGCTCTCTGCCCTTTACCGATCCAGCCACGGGCCCATCCATCTGGCCCATCAAGACTCACTCTCATTTCATCAGTCCATAAAACCTTAGAAAAATCAGTCTTGAGATATTTCTTGGCCCAGTCTTGACGTTTCAGCTTGTGTGTCTTGTTCAGTGGTGGTCGTATTTCAGTCTTTCTTACCTTGGCCATGTCTCATTCTCTAAAATGTGGGAGATGTAAGGACCCATTTGATAGGTCAAATTTGCACAACCTGCATGCAACACAAATTCATAGCACGTAAAATATATTCAGATTATCGCAGCTCTCTGTGATATGGATATAGCATATACTATTATTGCGATAATGACAATGTTTCGATATATCGTGCAGCCCAAGCGCATGTACACATACTGCTGAATTTGCGTAAAATTGACAGAGATGTGGTGTGGTACAAAGCTAATTACAAAGCAAAACCTTGAGTCATCATAGAAGCATCGCTGAGCTTCTCATTCAGAGCCACCGGCTTTAGAATCACTAAAGAATTAAAAATGAGGACCGGGAGGCATTAATGTGGCGCATGAATACTGACTACAACAGAATCGTATGTCACTGGCAGCTTGGCTTGTGTTTTGCAAACACATACTGTGAAAAAAAATCTCTGTTAAAAGGTTATAAACAAACTAATGTAATAATGTTTTTTTTTTTTGACCTGTTTGTTCTTTATAATTGCGATTTGTAATCTGATGTTTCATTCAGAGCTTGTTATAATTGTATCATTCTTAATAAAACAAATAATTAAGATGACAGTGCTGTCATAAATAGATCACAATTATAAACAAGAGCATAGAAACTCCAGTTCTTATTAAAAGGTTAAGTTGGAAAGAATCGTTTTAGAATTAAATAGTGTCTCAGAGAATCGGATTTGGATTGTGAAGTCCCGAAAGATTCCCACTCCTGTGATGCACCGTAAAAACAATTAAATCTGACACCCATAGTTTTTATATTTTGTCTACTGCAAATATTAGTAAATCATGTTGCAAGAGAAACTCTTAATGTATATGCAATAGGGTCTGCCTTAATAAGAGCTTTGTCCACACCATATTTTAAATTTTCAAAAAGAGACCAGTTGCAGTTAGTTTTTTGCATGACTGAAAATTGTTCAGGCTTACCAAGTGGACAGAATAGCAAAAAAATCTTTACCATACATCATCTAGCTTAGTGAGACTTTCAGCTTTTGTTTACCATATTGAATGTGAAGTGTATTGTTGTATCTATGTTAATATGTAAAATAAAAAAGCCAAAAATTAAATGTCGATTACGTAAAGCAACCATGTCTCTTCAGATTAAACCATTCTATTCATATGGATAGCATTTATGATGTCTTTAAACACTGACTTGGTATAATTGTGAAAAAAGGTTAAAAGGTTATCCTTGTTTATCTTCAGAAGATGCAACATTTGGGGGCCTGCAGCTTCTGTATTTCCCAGAATCAAGTATATCTCTGTTTCTGATTGAATAACGCTTAAACTGTGGTTTAGTCCATTTGTTGTCAAAAAAGCTGAAACCCCAGCATTGTGACCAAAGAAAAGGCGTGAGGCTCCCTTTGATTATGTTGCAGAGGGCAATTGTTACATTCTTCAGCAAGGTTGGATTGCAGCAGCGTTATCTATTACACCTGTGCTCATAGAGTGCATGTTAAAAGGCAGCAATCAATGAGGATGAGACGCCTGGCAGAGAAAAGCACACCAGTTGGTTAGAAATGTGTAGCGCCTAGACATGAGAAGCAAACTGCCTATGTAGGTCAGCCAAGCAGAAGGAGTCTTTTCCAGCACACCCCCACATTTCCCAAGTTCCGCAGGCTCCATTCAGCTCTGCATGCAGAGCTCCAGCCTACATGCATCCATTGACACGGCACAGGAAACTGACTTGGAGCATCTTAAGGCTGCTTTATCTTCCTCACACTCTCTCTTTCATTCTTTTAATCCCTAACATGGAAACATACTTTATGCTTGCTTATTGGAAGGATTATCCCATCCTTAGGACACATGAATCATTAAGGTGGTTTGTGTGTATTGAGAGTGGCATTTTTGTTGTAGTATGTCCTACTGGATAAAGTGTTAACAGGTAGACTTGTAGATTTATAATTTTTTTTTTATCTTTGATTTGCATGAATAATAGCAATTATTTTTATCCAGCTAGTCTGTCCATTATGTTTTATTAATATAGTCATCCAACTGAAGCTTGTCATGAATAGTCTCACTAACATAATAAATAACTAAATAAATCCAATTTATAGACAATGTGGAGTATAGTTGGTGTTGAAAATGTCTTTATTGTATAGTTTATTGGTTTATGTTAACTTAAAAAAGAAAAAAACATTTTATACAGTTTTAAAAAATACTGCTGTGAAACATTTCTATGTAGAATCTTGCAATGTCGACATTGCATACTTCCTTAACCTCTGAACTGTTTGCTTTGCAGACATCCTCTCCTAACTCATCCAACGAGAACTCCCCAGTGAGCCCGCCAGATGACCAGGGTCAAGGGGACTCTCCCACTCCTCTGGAGGAGGAGGAGCCTGCTTTCCCCCACACTGAACTGGCCAAGCTGGATGACATGATCAACAGGTTAGAGCTCTGATTCTATATTTGGTCAAATGGTGTGTGTCTGTGTGTGTAATTGAATAAAGAGCACTGGGGACGAACAACTAGGATGTTGGTATGAATTATATTAATTTAGTCTATTATATGCTGAGAGCAATATTGCACATCTGCTTCTTATCAGTTAGGCATTATGTAAATTCATAAAGATGTGCTTTTTTGTTTGTTTGTTTTGTAGACCTCGCTGGGTCGTTCCAGTTTTGCCAAAGGGTGAACTAGAAGTTCTTCTTGAAGCTGCTATAGATCTTTGTAAAAAAGGTAATGTTTTATTTTTAGTTCTTGTCATTTAAAGGGGTGGTTCACTACAGTATCATATTTTATGTAGATGTGTGAACATAAACAACACCTCAGAATGTAATACACTCAAAGTTCAATGCAAAGGCAGAAATTGGCTTTTACAGAGTTAGCTTAGCAAAGCCTACAATGAACGAAGTTTGGGGACTACAAAAAATACATCTAGGCTAGTGAGATCACAAACGCTTCAAACACGCATTTACCACGCGCAACGAAGGGGCATGGCCAGAGGCGCTGTAAAGTAGCAGAGAAAGCTAAAATACCATCCAAATGCTGTTATTTCCACAGAGCTTGTTCTGTTTCTGCATTTGGGCTTCCAAAGGACATCACACAAAGAGAGAATAAAGCAAATAATAGGAATGATTAAAAACAGACAAAAAATGTGTTAAAACAGGTTATAAAAGAATGAAATGAAAAGAACAAGAAAGACAATAGTCATTTTATTTTAGAGAGCAGGTGTGAGGTTCAGCTGTGTCCTTTGTGTCATTTTCTGTCTAATTCAGGCACAAACTGATACGGCTAACAGCTACTCTGACCAATAACAGTGCAAAAGAGCTTGCTTGTAGGGGCGTGACACCTTTCCTGGTGACATGGAGCCGATCCGCGAATGACCGCACATTATGTTAGCTGACCAATCAGAGCCTCTTGAGGGTGTGCCATTTTGGAGGAGCTTGAAAATATGATTTCATGTTGTTTTCATGTTGGCTGAGTAGCTGTATATAATCAAAGTAAGATATATGAAAAAATAATGTGATTATCTACAAGTGAAGCTTGACCACACATTGCTTTGTTTCTTATAAACACAACCAAGCCTTAATAAATACACTCTTGACCACCCCTTTAATACACTTGCTTTGTTTGTTAATTGTTTTGCTGATGATTAACAAAAAGCTGTTATTATCTGTCTGTGTCATCTTAAGCTTTCACTTTTGTTCTCGAAGGAATTCTTCACAGTCTCTCAGTAAATGTCAGTCTCCGATAAGTTTTTCTTTCATTTCTGTCTCCAGGAATTGATGTCAAGTGTGAAGCATGCCAGAGGTTTTTCAGAGATGGCTTGACAATATCCTTTACAAAAATACTGACAGATGAGGCTGTTAGTGGATGGAAATTTGAAATCCATGTAAGTCCTGCAACCTGGTGCCAGTTTCATCATTCATCCAGTTTGGTCTTGTCTTTTTGTTTTTACATTAAAAGCGTTTACTAACCGTTTGCCTGTCAGGTGTGTCCTTTTAAGAATAGATTACTTTAGGGTGGCTGTGAAGAAACGTAATGTTATTTTGGTTGCCTTCATCTTATTTGGCTGTTTGATTGAAATGCCAAAGCTTTGATCAAAGAGCTCCTTTCAGTTAAACAGAGGCAGTATTGGGACACAGCACTGAGTCATCGCTCTCGTATGAGGCTCGTTTTAGCTCTTCCAAGACAGCACTAGGATCGGCCTCAATGGCGCTGCTAATATAGATTATTTTTTTAAGACTTCCCACTCACTGTAAATCAAAGTGCTTCCACTGCACTTGCATGTACTGTCATTTAAAGCCAAAACATACTTGACCAGAATCCTTGATCTGTCTCTGATTCTCTCTACAGCGGTGCATCATTAATAATGCCCACCGACTGGTGGAGCTGTGTGTGACCAAGCTCTCTCAGGACTGGTTTCCTCTGCTAGAACTCTTGGCCATGGCCACCAACCCCCACTGTAAGTTCCACATCTACAATGGTACTCGGCCCTCTGAGACTGTGCCAGCTGGGGTTCAGCTAGCTGAAGATGAGCTGTTTGCCCGTCCACCTGACCCTCGCTCTCCCAAGGTGAGAGGGTGTTTGTACCGGGGAGAAATTTAAGTAGAATTTGGACTTTTGTGAAACTGTCATTTTATGAATTTAATTTATGATTTATTTGAGTTTAAAATGGAGGATTTATTGCAAATTTTAATTATCACAGGCAAATGTTGAATGTAAATATTTAAGAGATTTTATTTTTATATATTTAATGTTTAATTTAATGTTTTTGTTTATATGAATCATTGAAAAGAAAGGAGAACTCCAATCAGTATTCACATGCTTATTTGAGTTACTCTCAGAGATACTCAAAGAGATTCAGTATATTGGGTTTGTGCATTCAGTCTTACATTGATCACAGCTCTTAATCAAACAAGAGCACACAGAAAATTACTTATGACTTTAATGTATATTAGATATAGATATATTTTTACAGTTATGATTATATTTGTTATTTGACTAAGTGTTATTTTGCAGTTGATTACTTTTTTATAGTAGGTCCTGATTGATTGCTAGACCTACTTGAAATTCTGTGCTGTTTTATTGCTGACTGTTTGTTTGTATTTATTAATGTTTGTAAATGGTAATGGTTAGGCTAATTATTATTAGTTTTTTTAATTTGTGTTATTCAAGACCATACATGTGTAAAAAAACTGAAAGAAAAGAAAAGAGAAAAAAAGAAAAGTTTGCATTAAAGAGTCAGTATTTCCTCTTTCCAGTTATTTACTTATCAACTGAGTTATCAAATGAACAGGGTAAGCCTTTGATATAGTCTAAAACCGTTTCAGGTAAAAAGATTTTAGAGATCCTGCACGTAAGCATCTTAACTTCTCAAGTTTTATGCAGCTAAAGATTTCTCGGATCCACATGTGATGGAGGAAGTACCTGTTTCCATTTGATAAGAATGGCTTGTCTAGCTAAAAGAGAAGAAAAGCAATAACCTGACGAGATGCAACAGTCAAGTCAACTCTCTAAAATACCAAAAAGGCTGTCAAGGAGTTAGGGTCTAGATTTATGTAAATAGCTTTATTAAGTGTATCAAAAGACTGGACCAGAAATTTGTCAATTAAGGGCAACTAGGCATCACTCTATAAGGAAAATTGCAAATTTTTGCTAATTTGGCATTGGTTAAATGAGCTCTATGGAGCACCTTACATTGCATTAGACCATGTCAGGTGCATATGGAGGAGTAGTGGGCCATCTTTAAAATATCTTCCCATTGATCTGCAATACCAACACCAAGGTCATTTTCCCAAGATTCTTTGAGTAAAACAGATTTACATTTAGTGTATTTATTAAATTCTAAATAGCCGATATTAGATGTTTCTGACTAGTCAAGATGGTGTTCAGGAGAGCGGTTAGGAAAGTAGGAAAACAATTTCTTAAAGTGTCTGACCTGAAAAAACGAAACAAATGACTGTTGGGGAGATTGTGTTTAGTGGATGGAAATAAAAAATATGCGAATACCCTCTCCTCATATAAATCCTTTACCTCAACGAGTCTATTAGTTGTCCAAGTGCAAAAAGCGTGATCAAAACAAGATGGTGAGAAAAATGTATTGTTCAACATGAATGTATGGATAGATTTTTTATGCAAGCTGTAATGCTTTCTGAATTGAATCACAATTTTAATAGTGTTAACGACTACTAAGTTAGAAGAAATTCTGCTGATAGTTAATAGGCACATTTTTTTTTATTTGCGTTACATTTGAAAAGTGTATTAAGGATGAAAAAATCAATAGATGAAAAAATGTAATCTGATCCAAAATTTGTTGATCCGCTAATAAAATAAATCTTTAAAAAGATTAAAAACTGAAATGCACTCTTATTTTCCTATTTTTATTACTTTTTTGTGCAGTGTATTCATTTAATACTTCCTGTTTGTTTGTTTCCTCCAGGGCTGGTTGGTGGATTTAATAAACAAATTCGGCACATTAAACGGGTTTCAAATTCTGCATGATCGGTTCATGAGCGGCCAGGCTCTGAATGTTCAGATTATTGCTGCACTCATTAAGTAAGAACAATTAAACCTGTTGGATTGAAATCCATGAGGCTTTTTTCGGAAATTAGCAAGGTTTGATTGTTTGTTTATTTTTACAGGCCTTTTGGACAGTGCTATGAGTTTCTCACTTTGCACACGGTGAAGAAGTACTTCCTTCCCATCATAGAAATGGTTCCCCAGTTTCTAGAAAACCTCACAGATGAGGAATTGAAAAAGGAAGCAAAGAATGAAGCCAAAAACGATGCCCTGTCGATGATAATCAAATCTTTGAAGAACCTGGCATCTCGAGTACCAGGACAAGAGGAAACAGTGAAGAATTTAGAGATATTTAGGTTAAAAATGATTCTTAGGTGAGCTGAACATAAACTAAAACTGATTACAAGATATTTATGCAATACGTTAGGTTATTGTTTTTGCTCATTCACTTTTTTTGTTGCAGGTTATTGCAGATTTCATCTTTTAATGGCAAAATGAATGCACTAAATGAAGTAAACAAGGTGATTTCAAGTGTTTCCTACTACACACATCGTCACGGCAATCCTGAAGAGGAAGAGTGGTTGACGGCAGAACGCATGGCTGTAAGTCATGCTACAGAATAATTAAACAGGGGAATGTTACAAGCCTTGTCATGCAAATCATTTATTATGATTTAAATATACTGAAGGGCAGTCAACATTACATTACATGACAGAAATGAATATGCACTCCATTTATTTCCCACAGGAATGGATTCAGCAGAACAACATTTTGTCTATTGTGCTGCGAGACAGCCTTCATCAGCCACAGTATGTGGAGAAACTGGAGAAGATCCTGCGATTTGTCATCAAAGAAAAAGCCCTAACGCTTCAGGACCTGGACAACATCTGGGCTGCTCAGGTGGGAGACAGTTTCAAATTTCTGTGTGATTAATGTGCATTGTGTAATATCTTGTGCTTATAGTTTAATTTATTAATCAATCACATTACGTCCAATTTCAATGCATTATGTACTGTTAAGTGCATGGATGATATACATGTAAAGCACTGCATTATCTACATTTCTGCCGTCAAGACATAATTAAGTAATGAACATAATGATTTGGCTAAATTATAACAATGTTTTAATGTTCTCCTTCTTTAATTTCTGCTTTATTACAAAACTGAAGTTAAATGTCACTCAAACAGGTTTTGTGGTTCTAATAATGGCATTTATATCCTCAGGCTGGGAAACATGAGGCTATTGTCAAGAATGTTCATGATCTCCTTGCAAAGCTGGCATGGGATTTCTCACCTGAACAGCTTGACCATCTCTTCGACTGCTTCAAGGTTATTCATAATTAGCTGGAGATTGTAATTTCATGCATTAAAAAAAAGATTGATTTAATCTAGAGACCATGCATTAGACTTTTCTTTAGGACTCAGCATTTCCATGTGTGCCTTACTAGCATCGCCATAGATTGCAGAATCTCTGTCCTCAAAGGAATGATTTTATGGTTTATAGGAAAGTTGGACTAATGCGAGTAAAAAGCAGAGGGAGAAGTTACTGGAATTGATTCGTCGACTGGCGGAAGATGACAAGGATGGTGTGATGGCTCACAAAGTGCTCAACCTCCTATGGAATTTGGCCCATAGTGATGATGTTCCTGTGGATATCATGGACCAGGCTCTTAGTGCTCATATCAAGATTTTGGACTATAGCTGCTCCCAGGTACCCTGAGTCATCTAAATTGTTCACACGAATACACATCTTTCTTTCATACTGAAAAAAAAAACAAGTCACTTTTTAAGATGTTTTGTTGAGTAAACAATTGACCTGAAATTAAAATCACTCTTTTTGTTCTGCTTTAGGACAGAGACACACAGAAGATGCAGTGGATAGACAGATTCATAGAAGAATTAAGAACTAATGACAAATGGGTGATTCCTGCGCTGAAGCAAATAAGGGAGATCTGTAGCCTTTTTGGAGAAGCCCCACAGAATTTAAGGTAAGCAAGCTCTGTTTAACCATCGCTAGCATTGATGCCTCTTTTACTACACAAAGTTAAATGGATATTTCTGAGCATATTTGCTCATAATTATGTAGTATTGAAATTACAAAATCACCCACACGTTTTAGGAAGAGATTGTAAATGTAGCAAACGTGTCGTGCACATCCCTGTTGTTTTTCAGAAAGAAAATACCTATTAACTTTCTAAAGAGCTTAGAGGGGTAAGTGGACGGCTAAATTTGGGAAATATTTTATCATGATTATGAAACTAATTTTGCCTTTGGATTTCAGTAAATCATTCATTTCCAAAAAAATCTGCTTGGTGCCTGCTGCATCATCTAATCAAATCAACAATCAATGTCCATGGATGAGGTTCATGCAAAGCTTCTTATAGCACCAGTGCTTCTGTTACACACTGCAAAAATGCTTTTCTTACCTAATTTTTTTTCTTGTTTCTAGTCCAAATATCTAAAAATTCAAAATAATTCAAAGCTAAATAATCTTATGTCAAAAGGAAAAACAAAACTATTTTGCTTACCCTTTTGGCAGATAATTTTGCTAAAACTGACTTAATATTGACATTAGTTCTTAAAACAAGACAATATGTTTTGCTTGTCTAGAAAATTCTTCTTGATTTAAGAATTTTTAGATATGTAGACTAGAATCAAGACAAAAAATCTAAGTAAGAAAAGCATTTTTTGCAGTGCATGTCATAAACCTACAGATGCATTCTCTTGGTGTATAAACAAGGTTTGCATATAGTGCACTGTTCCTGTAGGATGCTTTATGCATGTGTGTCCATTGGAGGAAATTAAATTGCAAAAATCTGACTTAATGCAATGAGATTTTTAATACAAGAAACACATTTTCTGCTTTTGCTTTCATGGCGCGTTGGGATGTTGCTTCTCTAATGTAAAATTAAGCTTTCGGTTAGGGACAAGCACACATTCTGTGTCTATATACTTCTAAGAGGCTATCGTCATGCGATTTAGTTTAAGAAATTGCAATATAATAGACTTATTATTAATATAATTAACGATAAAGAGAGTTAAGTTTTATTGTTTATTTTAATTGTTCTCATTCTTTTCTTTCCAGTCAAACCCAGCGGAGCCCACATGTCTTCTATCGACATGATCTAATCAACCAACTACAGCATAACCATGCACTGGTTACTCTTGTAGCAGAGAACCTGTCTGCGTACATGGAGAATATGAGGCAGTTCTCAAAAGGTTTGTGGCAGTATGATGAAAACATTTGTTTTATTCATTGTTATACCTATAGTGTTAACTCGCTGCATTTATATCTTTTATCAGAGCACGCCGACTTTGATCCTCAGACAGTTCGGCCAGGAAGTCGATATAGTCATGTTCAAGAGGTCCAGGAGCGGCTTAATTTTTTAAGGTACTTTACAAGCAACTTTCCTGTGCAATGAACTGATTCAGCTGCCAAATTAATTCTCTTTTCGCAGTCATTTGACTCCAAATGTTACTCCTTTTTGTCATCAACCAGAGTATCGCAGTGTCTTAGAATAAACTGTCTACTGCTAGTGAACAAAGGCCAAAAATGGAAACTGCTTTTCACTTCAGTTTTCCACTTGTTTTCTGTTTAATCTTTTTTTAGAGCTAAAACCAAACACACACATTAGATGAGATTGTAAAACTTCCAATCAGCTCAAACAACCAAAAGTCAAACAATGATCAAAAGTCTTTTTTTTCTTCTTCCTCACCTCACTAAATCTTGTCATCCTTCAGGTTCTTACTGAAGGATGGGCAGCTCTGGCTGTGCGCTCCCCAGGCTAAGCAGATCTGGAAGTGCCTGGCAGAGAATGCCGTGTTCTTGTGTGATCGGGAGGCCTGCTTCAAATGGTACTCCAAACTGATGGGGGACGAACCTGACCTAGACCCTGACATCAACAAGGACTTCTTTGAGAACAATGTGCTGCAACTCGACCCCTCACTGCTGACGGAGAACGGGATGAAATGCTTTGAGCGATTTTTCAAGGCTGTCAACTGCAGGGAGGGCAAACTGGTTGCAAAACGGCGAGCGTATATGATGGATGACTTGGAGCTTATAGGGCTGGATTACCTGTGGAGGGTAAGAGTCAGTTACAGCTGTTGGGTTGTCTTGGGAATGTTAGGAGCTTGCTTAATCATAGTTATTTATTTTTATTACATTTTATTTTTTATTATTACTGCATTTATTTATTAATTTAAATATGATGCCGTGTTTTGATGGAATTAAACAAATGTCAAATTACAATTAGCCAAATACGAATAGTCTGAGCTCAAATCATCTCTTCATTTTCAGGTTGTGATTCAAGGAAGCGATGATATTGCTAGCCGAGCAATTGACTTGCTTAAAGAGATTTATACAAACCTTGGACCAAAATTACAAGCCAATCAGGTATGTTTTATATATCAGTGGTTGTAACAAATTTTGAGCTGCTCTTCTACATGTTTTAAAATGTGTCTCATGTTTGCAGGTTGAGATTCATGAGGATTTTATTCAGTCTTGCTTTGACCGGCTCAAAGCCTCCTATGACACTCTGTGTGTGCTGGACGGAGATAAAGACAGCATTAACTGCGCCAGGCAGGAGGCCATTCGCATGGTGAGAGTACTGACTGTGCTCAGGGAGTATATAACAGAGTGTGACAGCGACTACCATGAGGAAAGGACCATTCTGCCCATGTCCAGGTAGAGCCATTCAAACCTATCATAAAGTAACAGAATTAAATTCCTAATTTTGCCTGCCTCTGATGTCAGATTATAAAAAAACTATTTTTCTTGTTCTTTCAGGGCTTTCAGAGGAAAGCATATCACACTAGTCGTTCGTTTTCCAAACCAAGGCCGACAAGTTGATGATCTGGACATTTGGTCGCATACCAATGACACAATTGGTTCTGTGCGACGTTGCATCTTAAACCGGATAAAGGCAAACAGCACGCACACAAAGATTGAACTCTTCATTGGAGGAGAGATCATTGACCCGGCTGATGACAGGAAGCTAATTGGGCAGCTAAACCTCAAAGACAAAACAGTAGGCATTTGCTTGGCTCTTTTTCTTAATTATAACATGCACAGACCATGTCAAGGCAGCACTTCTTTGTGTTTCTTTAATACATATAGACACACATGGCTTGACCCTGTTGAGGTTGCGATTTTTATGCAAGCAGTTATAATGCCTGATATTTGCATATGTACATGCCAGTATACTAAACATACTTTTGTATACAAATTGAGCAACCTACAGCATCATGTGTGCAAATTTAACCTAATATTCAGCATTTGCAGTGATGTAAAGCTTGTTGACAAGTTTAAATTTAGTATGTTAGCACAGTTTCACACAATTTGTTTAAATATATTTAAATCTGATCACCTTGCATACATGGGGCATTTCACACACACAACCTTTACTTTAAAGGTATTGATAACCCAAAAATAAATATTTACTGACCATTTACTTACCCTTAAGATGTTTCAAACATGTATAAGTTTTTGTTTCTGTTAGAGACGAACTAAGATCATTTCAAATAGGGCTGGGCGATATGGCAGAAATGCAATCTCGATAATTATTTTCCATATTAAGCGGTAACGAAATTAGGGTTGGGCGATGTCGACCAATTTGGCATCGTATGATGACTAATGTGAAACATCACGATGGATGATGACGTCGTCGTAGGCGGCGGTGAGTTAATTATTTATAAATATTTAAATAATTCATAACGAATTAATTATTTATAGCCTACCGTTTCAACTACCTGACCCACACGGTCTTTGTTTTACCCATAACCAAATCATAAATAAAGAAAGATAAGTTGCACACAAATTACCACCAGTCAATCACTTTTTCTGCGGGACTCTGGCATGAATAGGCATAGTGATCTGTGTCGTTATAATGTTGTCGACAAACTTGGCACATGCGTGAAAGCGAAAGATTGAAGCAGTGTACTGACGCTGTGACACAAAAGACAGAAGAGTTGTTAGATAGAGACAAGATTAATTAAATATCAAGTTTAACAACTAACTTATAGTGAGACGCGATCCAGTGGTACATCATTGATAAACTCTCCGACGTGCACTGCTCTATGGAGTTTTGTGCTCAAGACCACTGGAGCTTAGACGCTCACATACTCTACAGCGCTGACTGTGTGTGTGTGTGTGTGTGGTCACGTGATGTGCGTTTTCAGCGGTAAAGTGTGGAAGGAGGGCTTTAAAGAAATGCTAGACGAATTGCAGTGTGGACGTGGATCGTTTTCTTTCTAAAATACCATTTTTAAACTAAGACGTATTAGTGTAAACGGGGCCTAAGTGTGTATTTTTTGCAGGCGGGTTGCTGCAGCGACAGGGCCGGGGCTAAGGATCAAGATGCTGGCTCAGCATTTTGATGTCTATCGGCCATCGGCAATGGATGATGGCATTGGCTAACGACCCAACCCTAAACGATATATATTTTGATATAAGTTGTTGCTTCCAGTTTTAAAAGAGTTCCCCAACAATGACTGAAGCAACAAAAAATAGAAGGTTCATTAAATGGCATAAAATATTTTCGATGTCCAATATCTAATATTAACTAATATTAACACACTTTTAGATTCCCATTGTTGCACATTTCTGCTGTGTGATTGGCTCTTAGATTAATTCAGAGTTTAAAAAAAGTCCAGAGCTTATCATTGTTATTGACATAAATTTTATCGCAATTCGATTTAATATTGTTTATTGGCCCAGCTTTAATTTGAAAAATGTTGGTAAATAGAGTTGGTTGGTAGAGTAGTTATTGACTTCCATAGTGGCAAAAATACAAATAAGCATGGCCAGACAGAATCTACAGGCATTTTTTCCTGCTTATACGTAGTCATTTTGGAAGTATAGTAACTAAACTTAAAAATTAAAATAGAAAATTGTGTATTTTTCACTTTTATTTAAGGTTTACAATCCAAATTTAATTAGATCTACTATATATCTACTAAAAGACAGGAAGTATTACTTCACAAACGGCATTGTACATATACACATCAGTTAATAAAATTACTGAAAATCACATAAAAACAGTATAAATGTATATTTACACACATTTACATAAGTAAATAAAAACACTCTGAAATCTGTGTGGGCCTACATATAGACCATTTCAATGTGGTAATGTCATTGGCCTGTAAACATTTCCTGCTTGTTGTCAAACTATTCATATCTGTAACAAGAGGCGATTCAATCATAGCTTAATTTTATAACCGCTATCAAAATATTATTTATCAATATGTTGAACTTTTTGGACTCTAAGAAGCTGTGGAAAATGTACATGTAAAACAGGAAATACATCAGGACCATTGTTATTGTTTACATCCCTCAAATCGGTCTATAAATCAATGGCTGCTGTCAACTATTTAGTTACCAGCGTTCTCCAAGAAACCAATAATATGGTGTAAGCATTTGAAGGGAGAGTAAATGATTACATAATTTTTGTTCACAGGTGAAGTCTTCCTTTAAATGAAAGGTCATATGTGAACAGGATGTGTTGTAGTTAAACATATTCTGTCTTTCACAGCTCATCACAGCCAAGCTCACCCAGGTCAGCGCCAACATGCCTTCCAGTCCAGACAGCTCCTCAGACTCCTCCACTGGTTCCCCTGGGAATCATGGCAATCACTACAGTGATGGGCCAAACCCTGAAGTAGAGAGCTGTCTTCCTGGTGTGGTGAGCATCATTTCATGCAGGCACATTATTGAGCCTAATTGGCAATTTTGTTAGTGCAGTGATTAGACGTTAAACATATTTAAAGGCAAGCAGTCATGAGAAATCAAGATCAGAAGATTGTCTTCAAAAACTGATGTTAATAACTTGTGTGTATTTTCATCTGTAGACCATCTATTAAGTTAAAGAGCAACAGTGACCTAAATTAACTAGGTAACCTGCTTCCGAACAAGAAAATTGCCCATTTTATATTTCAATGTTCCGGCTGACATTGAAGTAACTATCAGAAGTTATTCAAATTATTTTAAAAAGTATAATGTAGTTTTGTTTTTGCTTGTGATGAGACGAATTTGGTTGCTATGTTCTGTAAAGTATTCTATTTAATGTCCATTTTCACAATGTATTTCAGTGTTCTACAAGATGATTCAGAAAATTTATTTTACACAAAGCATTGTGTAACTTTCGATAAGTTCACTTTACCATATCAAGAAAATGAGTGGAGATTTTATTTCTGAAAACTAACTGTTGTGTTTCGTGACTATTTGCTTAAAGTAATGGGTCATTTGATTGCAAAATAGAACATTTGTTAAATGACTCTCTACAGTGTTTTGCCTTGGACAGTTTTAAGTGTATCCTCTGATTCTTCTTAGATAATGTCTCTACACGTGCGCTACATCTCCTTCCTCTGGCAAGTTGCGGACCTGGGCTGTAATCTCAACATGCCTCTCCTACGGGATGGTGCTCGTGTCCTAATGAAGCTCATGCCTCCAGGTACTCTATATGCTTCATTAGATGGCGGCTTGACATGCCTAGCTGTACCGATCAGCCTTCTCTATTAATTACTCAATGTTATACTTCCAGATAATGCCACGGTGGAAAACCTGCGAGCCATCTGTCTGGATCATGCCAAACTTGGTGAAAACAGCCTTAGCCCCACTTTGGACTCACGCTTCTTTGGGCCGTCACCATCTCAAGTGCTTTACCTGATAGAGGTTTGTTGGCTGAGTTGGTTCTAAAAATAGGATATAATATGTATGTATGTGATTATCTAAAATATTCATATATCACAAATATTATCTATCTATCTATAAAACTCTTGTCTGTCTGTGTATCTGTATATCTATCGCAATAAAAAGATATTTAGCAAATGCAAGTAGAACAGCACTACTATTACTGTATAGAAAAATACAAAATAATTTAAGACTATATGTATGTATATGAACATGTTTTATTTATTAGTTTTTGCATCTGATATTTATTCTATTTGTTTTATTAAAAATAAATATTTTTATTAATTGTTTCAGTATGTCACAATAACAGTTAATGTTTTGGTAATGTTTTTGTGCCTTAGGTGGTGTATGCATTGCTCATGCCTGCCAGTGGGACGTTGGGTGAAGATGCTAGCGACTTCCAATACAACTTCTTGAAGAGTGGAGGCCTGCCCCTGGTTTTGAGCATGCTCACCAGAAATAACTTCCTGCCAAATGCTGACATGGAGACCCGGCGGGGAGCTTATCTCAACGCACTAAAAATAGCCAAACTGCTGCTTACAGCTGTAGGCTTTGGCCATGTGAAATCTGTGGCGGAGGCCTGCCAGCCTGTGGTGGAGGGGACTATCCCGGTGTCGCCTGTAAGTTACCCTTATTCTAGCTTCTAACTCTTCCTTTAAATGAATAGGAACTGTCCTTTTTTTACAAAAATGTAAACGTGCTGTTTACACAAAAGAACCAGTACTTGCACCACAATCAAATACATTATACTATCATGTTTGGATTTTAAAATTGCAGCAAAATTATGAGAGCGCGAGAGAGAGAACCTAAAGACACTTCTTAGACTTTTGTCCAGTACCTCATCTCATAAAAGTACACTTAGCACAGCTCTAGTATATAGTTATAGAACAAATTATGTGGGGTTGGAGTAATAAAGTTTGCTTAATGCAAAAACTGAATTCTATTAGAAACGTTGTGAGGATGTAAGTGAAGTGTTTGAGTGGTTTGGATTTAGTGGTTGTATACGGCCAGCACTGAGCATTTTATTTCTGTTTAAGACTGTAACCTTTCAGCCTCTCTGACATTCATCAATCAAATTAGAAACAGACTGCCTTGCCCTGTGCAGTTCCACAAATGTCAGGGGTGTACAGTGTCTTGTGAGGAAACACTTGCACAGACTCTAGAGGCGTTTAATTGAAGGAGTACACAGCCGATGTACTTTGGATTTTGCCGTTTTCTTTTTATTGAACATGTTTCTTTTAGGGCAATGCTGCATGATACTGGGAAAATATGCGATATGCAATCATGTTGTTGAGGATTGTGTTAACGGTATTTCTCTAGAAAAAGGCTGTTTTAATTCGCTATGTTTTTAAATCATTTAAGTGACTATATCCAATCAGTTTAAATTAGGACAAAATAAATCTGGTGCAAATGTTTAGCCTTTAAAACACTAGTAAAAACAACCAATGCATAAAATAAATGTAATTTATTACACGTCTACGGTATAGACATGTATTTTCGTGTAGTTTTTGCTGTATATTGTGCAGCATTTCTTTATAAATTGTGACTTAGTGGCTGAACTTTACACAAACATATTGAGATAATATCACAAAAATTAAATATTAAGACAATTTTTTTTTTAATTGCTGCAATAAAAACATTAAGACACATGCTTGTTTACTAGGCCTAAAAAGGTCAGCTTTTATAAACTATGTGCAGTTGTTTCATGAAAAACAAGCAGAATAAACTAGAGGACACATCTAATTGCAAATTTATGCAGCTCATTTAGAAAAATCTCAGTATTGCTAATCAAATGACATAATTCTTTAATTACAATTCTGTTTTTGGGATTTGTTAACCTTAATAAATGCACATCACGTTGTCTGTGTTTAATGAAATGGGTACAGTCCCAGCCAACTGCCATTTGTTTCATGTACTTTTATTTGCATATCTTCTTCTGTTTTTTTTTCGTTCTTTCTTTTTTCATTTGGTAAGTGCTAATATTAGGCCCAGGTTATACAGTTGAAAGAATATAACAGTTGCCTTAGAGTATTGCTAACTAACTTGCTGCAGTACATAGACCATTTATGAGTACTTAAATAAAATTGTATATTATAGACTTTTTTTTTTACCTATTATAAGATATAATTGTTAACATCTTTTGTTGTTTTTGTTGGCATCTGTATTGGCATACCTGTTTGAATTAAGCATGACATAACTCCTTTTTCTTTCATAGATCAACCAGACCACACATGACCAGGCTCTAGTGCTCCAGAATGCCTTGCAGAATATCCCCAACCCCTCTGCTGAGTGCATGCTGCGCAATGTGGCCATCCGCCTCGCCCAGCAGATCTCCGATGAGGTATGCTGTACAAAACCACACAGCCATTACCTCTATAAAACTGGTTTGTTTGCATTCTGTTCAAATGAATGTTCTCAACAGTCTTGACAAGAATCTCTGTAATGTATTCTGTGATCAAAATGATTCACAGAGTAAATGGATATACAATATCATTGATGTTGCTTGTTTTGGAAACTTGTTGTTGTTCCTGTTTTCACCTCCTGTTTCAAGCTTTTTCAGGTTTTCATAGTTCATTCTTCTTCCTCCTTTACCCAGAATTTCTTCCAGGCCTCCAAATACATCCCAGATATCTGTGTAATTCGAGCAGTTCAGAAGATAGTGTGGGCTTCTGGTTGTGGCTCTGTTCAGCATGTCTTCAGTTCTAATGAGGAGATCAGCAAGATCTACGAGAAGGTGCTGCTGCTTATCTATATTCGAAATAAAATAAAACTGTCATTAATTGGATTATTAAACTATTTACGCCTGTGATGTCTGATCTCCCATAGACCAATGCTGGCAATGAGCCGGATGCAGAAGATGAGCAGGTGTGCTGTGAAGCTCTGGAGGTCATGACCCTATGTTTCGCTCTTATGCCCACTGCACTAGATGCACTTAGCAAAGAAAAGGCCTGGCAGACCTTCATTATAGATCTGCTGCTGCACTGCCAGAGCAAGTGAGTTTTCATAAGGCATCTGTTTAACTTTGACTGGGTAGCATATCAGTGGCATAGTGGTATGCTGTTTATTTTTAGCTTTGTAACCTGCAGTAAATATGGGTCAAATACAAAAAGGGGTTTGTAATGTATCTTTAACACTTTGTAATACTATTTTACTTTGATTTACAGAATACACACGAAAAAAATGTCAACGTGTAGGAATGGTTGATATACCAAACTTAATACTAATACATTTTTTAAGCTTCAGATACAAATCCTTTATATAAATAATTTCAGTCTTTTTAGCCAAATATTTTTATTTACTTTGATAATTTACTGCCTTTTTTGACATTTATTTCATCTTTTTTTTGTAGTAATTTAGTAATAATTTCTTTTTTTTAGCAATCTATTAAAATGATGAATCATTATTACTAATAATTAGTTTTGATTAATAAATGCATCCTAATTATTTATGTACAAATGACAGTGCAAAAGAAAAGACCTAATACCCAAATGCTTTGAGGTTCAGAGTTTGAAACTCTAATGTAAAATAAAAAAATGAATTTCTAAACTTAAACTTTTTAATATGTTTTCTTAAATTTTAGCAAGATACAATGTTTAGTGACGAACCAACAATGCTAATGCTGAACTTTACTCCTAGGTCTGTTCGTCAAATGGCTCAAGAGCAGTTTTTCCTCATGGCCACTCGATGTTGCATGGGTCATAGGCCTCTCCTGTTCTTCATCACTCTCCTCTTCACAGTTTTAGGTGTAAGTCTCTTACATAGTTCTTTGAAACCAAGCTGGAGGATGAATGTGCTTAATGTATTTGTTAACTCAGAACATGTGATGATTTATAGTCCTCTGTTTTTATTGTGTGTTTGTGTTCTAGAGCACTGCAAAAGAGCGAGCTAAGCACGCTGCTGATTACTTCACTCTTCTAAGGCACTTACTCAACTATGCATATAACAGCAACATAAATCTTCCGAACGCTGAAGTTCTCTTAAACAATGAGATTGACTGGTTAAAGCGCATCCGGGTATGTTTATTCAGTAGTTTTTTTTTTGTTTATTAAAATGGAGGAAATTTAAGTTTGCGAAACTGTAATTATTATCTTTTTTTATTTTAAGGATGAAGTGAAAAGGACCGGAGAGCCTGGGGTTGAGGAAACCATTTTGGAAGGTCACATTGGTGTCACCAAAGAGTTACTGGCTTTCCAGACCCCAGAAAAGAAGTTCTACATTGGCTGTGAAAAAGGAGGTGCTAGTCTCATCAAGGTAAATCTTTTGGATGTTTTTATGAAATATTTCTAAAATAAGTAATTTTTTGTGGCCTGATAAATGTTTCTTCTTTCCTCAAACTTTTTTTTATAGGAGTTAATGGATGACTTCCTGTTCCCAGCATCTAATGTGTACTTGCAGTATATGAAGAGTGGAGAATTCCCCACTGAGCAGGCCATACCTGTGTGTAGCACCCCTGCAACCATTAATGCCGGCTTTGAGCTTCTGGTTGCACTTGCTATCGGATGTGTGCGAAATCTGAAGCAGATTGTGGACACGCTAACTGATATGTACTATTTAGGTGTGTGATGTGATGTCGAGCTGTTTCTGATTGGTTGAAATTGTGCACTCCAGCTGTTTTTTTTATTTTATGTACTGTTATTTAGAAGATTATTAACTTTATTTTTTTATATACCCTTAGGTTGTGAACCACTCACAGAATGGGAATATTTGCCACCAGTTGGTCCACGGCCCACCAAGGGGTTTGTGGGTCTAAAAAATGCAGGTGCAACTTGCTACATGAACTCAGTGATCCAGCAGCTCTACATGATTCCTCCCATCAGAAACGGCATCTTGGCCATCGAAGGCACAGGCAGTGATGTGGATGACGATATGTCTGGAGACGAGAAGCAAGATAATGAGGTACTGCATAACACAATCTATTTCAGGAGTGTTCAGTTTGCTGGAATTTTTGATTATGTAAATGACTCAATGCTCTGTAGATATTTGTTTTGCTTTATAAGGGATTACAGATGGTTCATTTACCTTGTGCCATGTGAAAGTAAAGTTTTACAAATGGTGTATAACATATTTTTGTCCATTATATCATGTCTGAATTGACTTTTAAGGGCTCGTGTGAATGCAACTTATTCCGCTCACATTTTGGTGTGAGCGCAAACCAAATGAATGGTCTATAATACAAATTGCATTATTCACTACTTTAAAATCCATCATTTTGGGTAAACTTGGGCTTTTATGAACAAACTGGTCAGTAATGGATCAGACAAGACATGTGCTGTGTGCTGGGCATTATGCCTTTTATAAGTAAGGAGTATTGCTATCTTAAACCGTTGTTATGTATATTTTGTTGGTTTTGGTTATTCATTTGCATAATTAAAAGCATTTAAATTAACATTTAATACTGTAAAGGATTTTTAAATATGCATTACATTTTGAACCATGAACAATGGGCAATTAATAAGTGTCCCAATGGGAACAGCTCAGGTGTTGGGTGTGGCTTATTTCTTAGTATAATAAGGTCCAGGTGCTTGCTTTTATAGGGCACTTACAACTCTTGCATTTGTTGGTCTGGAGCACCAACTTTGTTGGTGGTTATAGCCAATGTTCAGATTTATTGATGTTTCTGTAAAAACACATAGTGGTTTGTTCCTGCAGTTTGTCTGTTTGATTTCTGTAATTAAAACTAAGTTATATTATACTTTGTTAAATGATTATCTGCCCAATGATGATGACCATCCTTTCTCAGTTCCAAGTGGCTGACAAATCTAGCCATCTCTGGATTTTATTTGCCATGTTGGCATTCTCTGGAGCTGAGGGCTTTTGCAAATTTGTTATTATTATTATTATTATTATTATTATTATTATTATTTTATTATAATATTTAATATATATTTTTTATGAAAGTTTTCTTAAATCATTGCAATGGACGTTTCTACAGCTTGATATCTTTAATTTTGCAGAGTAATGTGGATCCCCGTGATGAGGTGTTTGGCTATCAGCACCAATTTGATGATAAACCCTCTCTCAGTAAGTCAGAGGACAGGAAGGAATACAACATTGGGGTTCTTCGCCAATTGCAAGTCATCTTTGGACACTTGGCTTCCTCCAGGTTGCAATATTATGTGCCTAGAGGATTCTGGAAGCAATTTCGGTAACATTTCTCTCTTTGTTTTACTTAGTCCTCCTTTTGTTTAAGGCTGCTGGGAAGATGCTTTTCTCTATATCAATGTCTTCATCTCTTTCTTTGTCTGCAGGCTGTGGGGAGAGCCGGTCAATTTGAGGGAGCAGCATGACGCCCTGGAATTCTTCAACTCGCTGGTTGACAGTTTAGATGAAGCTTTGAAAGCATTGGGTCACCCTGCCATGCTGAGCAAAGTGCTGGGCGGCTCTTTCGCTGACCAGAAAATATGTCAGGGCTGTCCTCACAGGTACATCAGAAATCTAATGCCATCATTTTTATTGCCTTACTAGATCTTTATGTCCCAATGAAACACATTTTGTACTATCTTTTCAGATATGAATGCGAGGAGTCGTTTACGACGTTGAATGTAGATATCAGAAACCATCAAAATCTGCTCGATTCTATGGAGCAATATGTGAAAGGGGACTTGCTTGAAGGTGCAAATGCCTACCACTGTGAAAAATGCAACAAGAAGGTGTGTTATTGATTTTAATCCCCTTTTGATTTCCTATGTTCACTAGACAAATGCTATTAAGCTAAAGCTGGTTATGTGCATCTACATGACAGGTTGACACAGTGAAGCGTTTACTCATTAAGAAGCTTCCTCCGGTGCTGGCCATCCAGTTGAAACGGTTTGATTATGACTGGGAACGAGAGTGTGCCATCAAGTTCAATGACTACTTTGAGTTTCCACGAGAACTAGACATGGAACCCTATACAGTAGCAGGAGTAGCTAAGCTGGAAGGGTCCGACGTGCACCCAGAAAACCAGGTATTTCACCTAGGCTTCAAGGCCGGTATCAATTTTCTGGTTGCAATTTAAATTCCTGAAGTTTTTATCATGGTTTAATCGCAATATTGACCTAAGTTGCAAAAACATAATAATAAAAAAAATACTTGTTGTGTTGATTAATTGTATATACATATTCAGAGTAAACTAATGTTTTTTTTTTCAACAAGTAACACTTTACAACAAAGTCTCATGAGTAAATGCTAGTTAATCACTAAAATCAACAATGGGATATAACCATATTATAATTGTTAGCAATGTTAGGGGGTAATGCATTACAAGTTGCATAATATTACTTTTCTAAGTAACGAGTAAAATAACGCAAATTTTAAATAACTTAAACTAAATATAATGATATTTAAGTTACTTAGTTTAATTAGCTTTTTAAAAAATGAATTGCTCAATTAAAATGAAAGTAGTCGCAATGAATCATGAAGTCAATGAGAGAATGTTCATTATTTTGAACACATCAACGAAAAGGGCATTGTCTAATTGAACCGTAAACTTTTATCTAAGACAAATAGTACAAAACTAGCAAACACATTGCATTAAACTTTTAATCTGTATATACGACAAGAGATCAAGCCTCAGCTAGATAATAAAAAGTAACTCAAAAGTAACGAACATTACCATAAAAAGTAACTCAACTGGTTACTTTTTTGGGGAGTAACTCAATATTGTAATGCGTTACTTTCCCCAACACTGATTGTTAGTGTAAATAAAAATAACTGAATTTATTAGTTATTAGACATTTTAACTTATTGTGACTTGATTAATATGTTATAAGACATTAACCAAAAAATTTGCGTCAGCTAAGATTAATAAATGCTTGTAGTTTTTGTCATGATTTTAGTTAAATTAACTGATATTGCCAAATTTTACCTTACTGTATAGTGTTAACAAACAAAAGGCCTATAAATACACCTTATAGCTTGAATATTTATAACAAATCTCTACAGACAGTTCAACATCCAGAGCTTTGTGTCAAATTGCATCTGTTTAATGTTTTTATTGTCTTTTCTCTTATTTATTTTGGTGTTGCCGAAAATTCTGCAGAAAACAGATTCTGATTCTGCAATAGTCGTAGAATCTTCATTGTTGTAAGCCAGATTAACGTGAACATGTTAACGGTTGAAGATAAATTGGCTGTTAAATCTTCATCATTTGGCGCTGTGATAAACAACCACTGAAATACAATCTGAATTCTTAAGACTAAAATTTGTCTCATTATTTTGAAGTGATGTTCAATATCACAATTTATTGAAATTCTAATTAGGCATATGTCTAATTTTACATCTAAAGAGACTTTAATTGGTCTTTAAATGATGTGTAATTGTGTGTCATTTGGGGCTATTTTTGTGTAACATGAGTTTTGAAATTGCTCTTTTTACAGCAGCAGGTGATCCAGCAGAATGAGCCGTCAGAGCCGGAGCCGCCCTGCAGCTCTCGCTATCGTTTGGTGGGAGTGCTGGTCCACTCAGGCCAGGCTAGTGGAGGTCATTATTACTCCTACATCATTCAGAGGAATGGCAGCGGTGGCGAGGGGGAAAGAAACCGCTGGTACAAGTTTGATGATGGAGATGTCACTGAGTGCAAGATGGATGATGACGAGGAGATGAAGAACCAGTGCTTTGGAGGAGAGTACATGGGTGAGGTTTTCGACCACATGATGAAGCGCATGTCTTACAGGCGACAGAAGCGCTGGTGGAACGCTTATATCCTGTTTTATGAGCGGATGGACACATTGGACAAGGACAGCGAGCTGGTTAAATACATCACTGAGCTCACAGTGAGCAGCAAACCTCATCAGGTGAAGATGCCCTCTGCTATCGAACGCAGTGTGCGCAAACAAAATGTGCAGTTTATGCACAACCGCATGCAGTACAGCTTGGAGTACTTCCAATTCATCAGGAAACTGCTGACCTGCAACAGTGTCTATTTGAACTCACCACCAGGTAAATTCAGACATCATCCTTTCTCTTCTGTTGTCAATGGAATCAGGGCTGAAGTAAACTTTTATTTTTTAGTAAATCAGTCAGTGTTTTGTTTTATATTATAAGAAATTGATTTATTTATTTTATATCCACCTTTATTTTCAGCATGAGGGATTACAGTATGAGCTGATTTCTTAGATTGTGCCATACTTCCTATTCATCACTATAGAGAAAAAATGATAAAATTATCAAAGTTTAAACTTCACAGGTTACTGCACTAATATAGACTACATATTAAATAAAATAATGTAGTAAAATGTTTAATGTAGTAAAACATGTCACAGTTTAAGTTTAATTCTTTTATTTGAGGGACACATTTGAGGGAACGCGTTTATACATCTGCACTAATCAAGTTTGGGGTTTGGGGTGGATTAACACCCAGTGCTTCCCACACATAGACTTTACTTGGACGAGCTGCCCAAGTATATTTAGTGACTTTTTTTTTTACTATTATTATCATCCTTTTAAACTTTTTTTTTTTTAAAGCAATTTAACCATTGGAAAATCATCTCTCATTTACCCATTTCATACTGTTCAGACAGTCCCAGACAGTACCACGTGCTCTTCAGACCTGCAGAGAACTGCACCTTTGTGCTTCTGGCCGGGGTTTCTAAATCTACTAAAATGTCCGTGATTTGGTTTTGCTTTTGTTTTCTAAGCTGTCATTAATTTTATGTGCACAGCCGTGAAAGCGAGAGAGACATTAAATAATTCATTCTTTAATTTAAATGACTCTAAAATACTTTACCAAATAAACAGAGAGCAAAATTACATTAAAATTGGCTGCAGAGTATTTGTACACCATTAGAAATGTTTTTTTTTTTTTTTTTTTTGAAATTTGAAGAAATTTTATTCTTGTAATAATTATAATTTTTAGAGATATTGTCTTATTCCTTTTTGCTGTAATTTATTTCTCATTTGCTGTATATTTTATTAGTTTGATGTCAATATATGACGTATTTTATAGATTTAAAATGCTTTGGCAATACTGTACAAAATGTCATGCCAATAAAGCAACTTGAACTTGAATGAGAGATAGAGAGCAGCAGATTTGACCTGTCAGTGGGTGCACATGGCTCCTGAATAGCATAAGAGAAATAGTGGATTTTTTAAAATGTATTTCAACAGTTGTTGTTGTTTTTTACTTTAACTTATTGAAAAGAAAAAGTTTAAAACAGATAATAATAATAAAAATAGTGTTAAATCCAATGATGTTTTGTTTGTTGCATATAGTTAACTTATTTAAGTGCTGTGGGTAAAAAATGTTTCAATCTGGCTACTACCGCAAGTATATTTCAAACCTGAGGGAAGCACTGGACATCTCATGCACAATAGGATGTTTATAGCTTGTGAAAGAAAATTAAGTGAAATGAAACGGACCATCAAATCCTAGTTGATCTGCATTTCTTGTGCGCTCGACAAAGCCGTTTTGTTTTACTGTAACTTCAGCAGCTCAATGCATGTTAAATGCACCAATCTTATTGGTTGGCAAGTTTTTAACATTGTCAAACAAACATAAAACTTGTTTGTTAAATTAGGCTTTTACGCCTACCATTGGTGTGTGTACTCACATTAGCGCCCTTTGTTTTGTCACAAGGCATTTACCGTTTGTATTAATCTCACTCAATAATTGTCCAGGTGTGCACATGCTAAGCGCTGCATTTTCCTAATCAAAATATAGTTTAAATATGTTGTGATTAACTTAATAGTTTTGTGAAAATCAGTACATGAACAGCAGCAGTTCTGTGGTCTGTCACTTCAGTTTTCATTTTTTAATGAAATTCGGTATTTGCTATTATTAATTGATATTTCTCTGACATTCGGCCTCATGTTATTGCATATGTAGAAACCCACTTAAAAGACATCTTTGCACATATGAGTCAAAGCTGTTGTGTGTGCGTGCTTAATTCAATGTTAAAGGCAATCCTGCATAAAAGCCAGACTAATTTATGCCTCCTCCGACCCACCTCTGCTTGTAATATCAAAGTATACAGTTGTAATTGCTGGGCTAATGGATTCATGCCACCTCTGCTGCATTAAACACTCTAAAGACACCTAAATGCCACTTCAGAAGTGCTTCCGTCCCCCTGTGTAAATTTGGCTTTAGAGTTTTCTCTTATGCATCAGCAGTTTTCTCAACTGAGTTTTATTTGTGGCTTTTAGGTCAAGACCACCTTTTGCCTGAAGCAGAAGAGATGGCTATGATCAGTATACAGCTCGCTGCTAGATTTCTCTTCAATACTGGATTCCACACCAAGAAAATAGTCCGTGGCCCAGCTAGTGATTGGTAAGCAATTTGTGTGTTAATCACGCACTGTTTCTCAACCACGTTCCTGGAGGACCACCAATGCTGCATGTTTTGGATGTCTTCTTCGTCTGTCACACCCAATACATGTCTTTCAGTCTCTGCTAATGAGCTGATGATCTGAATCTGGTGTGTTTAGTTAAGGAGACATGGAAAACGTGTAGGGCTGGTGGTTCTCCAGGAGCGTGGTTGAGAAACCCTGATCAAGTTTGAATCTGTTCTTCAGTTTGTTGAACTGTGTTTATTGACATTTCAGGTATGATGCTCTGTGCATCTTGCTGAGACACAGTAAGAATGTGCGTTACTGGTTTGCACACAACGTCCTCTTTGCATATCCGAATCGTTTCTCTGAGTACCTGCTTGAGTGCCCCAGTGCAGAGGTTCGAGGGGCCTTCTCCAAACTCATCGTATTCATTGCACATTTCTCCCTGCAAGATGGACCCTGCCCCACACCGATTGCCTCACCTGGACCTTCAAGTCAGGTGTGTGATATTAGTCAAGTTACTATCTCTATGGGTTGTTTGCTATCACATGGTTCTGTTAACGCATGGAAATTCAGATGGCGGTCTGTATTTTTGCAATTTTTATACCACATTACATAGATATAAATAGAAAACAACCACATATGTCAGGCATGATCCTTATATTATGAAGACCGCAGAGTTTTCTACTGAACTAAAATATATTTGCCTGTCATCGATGCGATAGATACTGTATAAGCTATTAAGTTACATGAAAAAATACAATAGTAAATAGTATAGTGTTTGGAAGCATCTATATATAATAACTCTAATTAAACTGTCATAGTAATTATATTGTTGCTGTGGTACAACACAACTGTAGCAATAAACAAATTATTTAATAGGCTTCAGTTTTCTTTGCTATAATTATAGACCATCACAATGCAGCAGAGTTTACACTAGCGTTACAGAATTTTTTACAGTTTATCAGTTTACTATGCTTTAGTATTCTATAGCATTCATTAACAAAGAGTTGTACTTATTATACACTTTAATATGTGGTTCAAAAACATGTTTATTATAAATGACTAGTTTTCCCCATGCGGATATCTTCCAGACATCACGAAATAACAGACGAAATCATACAAAAGCGTGGATGCATAGTCTAGTTTACGTTATTATTTATTTTTGTAAGGGGAAAAAATGCTCCACAATAATAACAGTTTTGTCACAAGGGTTGCATTTCTTTTTTTGTTCTGTCGATGAACTTACCATCAACAAACGTTCACTGCTGCTGCACATCTCCATGTTCACGTTACGGTTGTTTATTCCGCCGAAACACCAGTAAAGATATTGATTATTGCAAAACTAGACTGAGATTTCATTGCAGCAATAACACAGTGTGCCTTATTTATATTCTCCTGGATTTTGTATATGTGGTGGTGTTTGTATCTAATTTTTATGTCCCGCATTAACCCATTTATACACCTAGTAAGGCCTGTAATTTATATTGGTTCTGTCAAACGAATTATCGCTTTCAAAAAAGCTTGTATTATATTGTATTTATTAAAAAATATTATTACATGCTGCATTTTCTTCCATTTTACAGCCAGTTTCTTGAACTTTCCCCCCTTTATGAGCAAAAACATTTAAAAGTCTATAAAAGCTGTTCAGCATTTCTTATTTTGGCCAATTTAAACAATTATAAACAACATTAAACAGAAACATTTTGATGTTCTGATAGTGATTCCTATGTTGAAGGATCACTTCCTACCCTCTATCTGAATTTTGCGTGTCATCAATGACGTCATGTGAAAATAACCTATAGAGGCTTTCTGTGTTAATGGAAAACCAGAGATTAATCTGAAAGTTAAAGAGAAGAGACAAATTGGAGCTCTAATTGATGAATTCAGTCTATTGAATTTTTACATCCTTTGTCCTTTTTTCCAGGGCTGTGATAATTTGAGCTTAAGTGAGCACTTGTTCCGTGCTGTGCTTAATCTTCTACGAAGGGAAGTGTCTGAACATGGCCGCCACTTGCAGCAGTACTTCAACCTTTTTGTTATGTATGCCAACCTTGGTAAGTGCTGTTCACCATTTTTTAACACTTTATCGGATAAGGAACTATTATATGGCAACTTAATTGACATTGATTACAGTATAATTAAAAAATAATGCTAAGACTTTATTTTGATGG
Organism: Danio tinwini; assembly: GCA_903798205.1. Lineage (NCBI taxonomy): Eukaryota > Metazoa > Chordata > Actinopteri > Cypriniformes > Danionidae > Danio > Danio tinwini. The sequence continues at coordinate 22,851,804 of CAIGQZ010032409.1, read as the reverse complement.
TCCTTATTGCACATTTTGTTGACTAAAAGTTCCATTGCAACTACATGCAAATTACTTCTCATTTGAGTATTAGTAGACTGTCTGCTTAAATTTGCCCTGTTGATAGTGCTCTTCAACAGACATTTTAACTGACTATAAGAAACTTTGCAAGTACATGTCAACTTGCACTAACTGTAATCCCAACCTAACAGTCTACTTATAATCTATTGAGAATTAGTTGGCATGTAGATGCAGTGTAGCTTAAATTCAACCAAAAAATGATACCAAAATAACTCTTAAAGTCTTTAAAAGTTTAAGTGTCCTGTACCAACCCCTAGTTACACTCCAGGGTTTTTTCAGTTCAGACTTGCATTCTAAAATCTCATACCTCATTTTGTCCACTCAGGCTTGGCAGAGAAGACGCAGCTGTTGAAGCTTGGGGTACCAGCCACCTTCATGCTTGTGGCACTGGATGAGGGTCCGGGCCCTCCAATTAAGTACCAGTATGCTGAGCTGGGAAAGCTCTATACTGTTGTCTCACAGCTAGTTCGCTGCTGTGATGTGACATCACGCATGCAGTCCTCAATTAATGGTGAGAATGTTTTGCAACTTGCTTGCAAAATTTGTGTAGCAAAATGGTTTCTAGATTTAGTCCTCAATGCCCAATGAAGATAGTCATCCTTGCTCAGGATTTCCTGACTGACACAAAGCCATCTCCAGGCATAATTGCCAGGTTGGCATGGCTTGGAGCAGAGGGCATTTAACAGGAAACTAGTAGAGATCTTTATTCCAATGTTACTTTCATATGCATCGGTTTTGCTTTCATACCTACTGGAAACTTCTGCCCAGCAGTTTTTATGTTGAAATTTCCACATCTTGCCATTTCTAGGTAACCCTCCACTGGCTAACCCATATGGAGACCCCAACACCACCACCCCCATCATGCCTCTTCAGCAGTTGGTGGTGGACATCCTGTTTGTGCGCACCAGTTATGTAAAGAAGATCATCGAGGACTGCAGTAACTCTGAGGACACTATCAAACTGCTGAGATTCTGCTGTTGGGAGAACCCTCAGTTTTCCTCCACTGTGCTTAGTGAACTACTGTGGCAGGTGAGAATAATCTCCAGCTTCCAGACCATCTTTTCCATTTTAAATCGAAGCTATATTGTAAACATTTTGTTTGGCCATTTTACAGACTTTCTTTGGAGTCCTAAAAATTGCAAGATTAAAAATTCAGATAAATGTTTCTTTTAAACTGAAGTAGCAAAATGCTGTTAGAATTGTGAAACAGTTTAAACTATTTATAAATCCAAAATCTATAAATGTTTAATAGAATATGTTTGTTTTTGTGTGTAGGTGGCATATTCATACACGTATGAGTTAAGGCCTTACCTGGACTTGCTCCTTCAGATCTTGTTTATTGAGGACTCATGGCAGACTCACAGGTTAGTGTGACTTTGTTATACTTAATATTTAGAAAATGCCTTTAATGGAACCCTGGAACATGCAGTTAAAGGGACATGAAACACCCTTTTTGGGCACTGCTACGTTTACATCTTAGTTTTAGGAAATGCTGCAAAAGTAGGCATTGCAATCTGTGCTGTGAAGAGAAGAGACCGTCAACACAACAGTGCTGTCTCACAGTGTTTGTCATAGGAAATCAACACTTGCTGTGGTGAATAATTTAAAGCGTCTTCTAATTGGATTACCACACATAGTCTCATATATAATTAGACACCTAACAAGTCATTGATTACTGAGGTCATATGCCTTGTCACAGTCTGGCATCTTTTTTTTTTAACAAGAAGATTAAAAGTCTGAAATGAATCAGTATTCTTATACGATTAACAAAAAAATATTATGATATGCAACACAAACATCTGTTAAAATACTGGAACATTTACTTCAGTTTTTCTTATTAACTCCTGGAGTTCTTAATCTTGGCATCTTTCCCTCCTTTTTAGACCTGTGGGTGAATTAAATTCCTGCCTGCATAATAAAGTCCTCTGCTCTTTTTCATCGATTTTTCTAGAATCCACAATGTTCTGAAGGGAATTCCTGATGATCGCGATGGGCTTTTTGACACCATTCAGCGCTCCAAGAACCACTACCAAAAGAGAGCTTATCAGTGCATCAAATGCATGGTGGCTCTTTTCAGTAACTGCTCAGTGGCCTATCAGATTCTCCAGGTGAGAGTTTCAGCATAAGAATCACTCCACACTTGTATGTCTTTGGATCATAAAATTGATTTATGATTTGCCTGTTCCAGAGTAATGGAGATCTAAAGAGGAAGTGGACCTGGGCAGTGGAGTGGCTCGGTGACGAGTTGGAACGGAGACCTTACACTGGCAATACTCAGTACACCTACAACAACTGGTCCCCTCCTGTCCAGAGCAATGAAACCTCCAACGGATACTTCCTTGAGCGCTCCCACAGTGCCCGGATGACCTTAGCTAAGGCCTGTGAGTTGTGCCCAGAAGAGGTAAGTTTTGGCCACCTTTGTTTATTTGGAACATTTTAGCCAATATGTTCAGTATTGAGAAGTTCATGTGTGCTTCTGCCCATTAGTCTGACTTTTTAACAATTGCATTTGTTTTGTATTTAAGTTTTTGCATGATTTGCTTTTTACAAGAGCCTTTTCAGTAAATACAGATTGTTTTATATAGAGAAGCGTATTCTATTTAGATAAAATAACCACTAAAATCTCATACCTTGACTTTTTAATGATGGGCAGGCACACATATCCAACATTTGGATAATACTTTTGGAAGAAATCTTTGCTAATCGAGATATTAGTGCTCAATAGCTACATTTAACTATAGGTAGGGCTTTGAGTTTTCGACTTTATTTTTATTATTATTTCCAGGTTTTCTTTTCTTTTTTATATATATATATATATATATATATATAAAATGCAGGCCATTTTAAATGCTTTTGGTGTTTGCATAGATTTAAGTTTCATTCTATTGTAATTTAGCTATTGTTTATTATTTTTAATAATTTGCTGAACTAAAACGCTTGCTCTTATCCAGTAAACTCATTCAATAACAGACCACAGATGTGAAATGTATGCAGCCGTAGATGCATAATTTGTTGGAAAAGTATGCAATATTAACTGCCGTTTCAAAATAGTGTCACTTAACGAAGCACGAGGTGGTTTCTGAAGAGGACGCTGGCCGGAACCCGTCCTCCACACAGCAGCTTTTGCCAGGGGAAGTGACAGGCCCACAACAGCACACCGTAAGACTCGTTTGGCCCAGCCACACTGGTGCATCTGCGTAACTTTTTGGTGTTCACAGGGCGTGATGTAGACAAGAACCATCTTCCACCTCCCTCAAAAACAACTCTCAATCAGCTGTTACTGCGTCCTCATCTCAGTGTGTCCAAACTGTTTCTTTTGACCCAACTAGAAGTCCTAATGTGCTATGTGATCGAAAACTCTAAGCCTTGGCTATAGTGTACAGATGAGTTGGAGGTCATTTTTGTGTCTGGTGGTCTCTTTTATTTTGAGTTTGTGGAAAACTGTTCTAATCATTTACTCAGAAAATATTCTGCATTAAGAAGCTTTTGGGTGACACATTTTTTGCTGCTCTTAAAGGGTTTAATTACCCAAAAATGCTAATTCTGTCATTTTTGTTATTGTCTTTTCAAATGAAAGACTTTTGTTCTTAATCTTTAGAACACATAAGAAATAAGTTGCTAGATTTCGGCCCCTCCATTCAGATGCCGTTCTCCCAAATTTGAGCTTCAGAATGTTTAAAAAAAGAAAAAAGAATAAAATGAATCAATGTGTAATCACAGTTTTAAAAGTCTAATCAAGTGTCTAAGTATCTTAATTTCATCACTGATCATACCCGTCAACATAAGGATATAAAAATACGGTTAAAATAAGTTGAAACCATTACAAATATTGGGAGAAAATTTGCTTCAAATGATATAATACATAGAAAAAATTGAAAATAAAAGGTTTTGCCTATTAAAATCAATGGCCTATACAGAAATAAAATCAAGTCATAAAATCTTGTTTACTTTTTATTCACTGTATTTAAATACTGATTAAAGTTACTATAGTTATTTAGTGAAGATCAGCCACTCTCTCATATTAATCCACTGTTTTGTTTGATAACAGAGGTGTCACTTTAAGAATGCACAGATCTATAATTAAAGCATTCAATTACTTTTGTAACTGTTTAAGACAATTTAATCATTAAAGAAAATTTTTTGTGTTTAAAATAAAACATGCCAGGATGGACATGTTTATATATAATTGTGAATTTGTCTGTTTAAAAACTCACCCAAATTCAAAAGGGTCCACATTCACTCCTCTTCAAATTGTAAATCAATATCACTACGGATTGCATCGGTCAGTCGACACCATGAATGGACCTATTCAGAGGTTGAATATAAGGTGCGATGGTCGATGCATGGCTTTAATAGAAATGAAGTGAATGCAGCCATTTTAATTTCAATGTGCTTTCAAGCCAAAATAAAGCAAAAGCATAATTCTCTCAACAAGCTCTTGCAATTATATCACATTTGAGATCGACTCTTGATACTACCTTCACTTTTCATCTAAAAAATAATGCAAAATACTTAAACGGGATGATAGCAGGATACAATGATAAAATACGAGAGAATCCTGACAAAAATGGGAGGGTTGACGTGTATGTCACTGATATGTGATTTGCTTTGAGAGAGTTTGATAAAATTTGAATTTGATAAAATTGTAGAAAAGTGAGTACCTACCTAAAAGATTTTTTTTTTGTAAAAAGGCTCATATTACAAGTCAACGAGTTAAATAGTTAATTATTATTATTATTTTTTTTTTTTTTTTAAGGAGATGCCAGTGGTCTAATAAAATTCAATGATTTATGCTAAGCTAAAAGTGCTCCAGACCTGGGTAGGGTTGCACCAGCTGTTTGGAAGTTCTTTCTTAAACTGGAACGTAAAGTCCACACTAGGGTTTTTGTAACTACTAGGTAGTTTGTAACTAAATTTGTTCTTGCTTCTGTTGCACATGTTCTTAAGGCAAGCCGTAGTTAGTAAGTCATAAGCTCTCCATGAAGTCATGCGTAGTCACATTGAATGGCATTATATGGAATAAGCATTTAAATTGTTAAACTGCTTTAAAATTCTGCAACTAATGCGCCTATGAAAATGAAATGACAAATTACATTTTTCTTTACATTAGTCATTCACTAAAACAGATGCACATACCTGCATCGCGAGCCATAAATACATGAGGTTATAAAAACATTGAACTTTTTTTTTTCTCTTTAATGTGTTTCTCTTTTATGAAATTCTCATTTTAATTGATGAAAATAATTAACAGAAAACACTGCTTGAAAGAAAATGAAACTCTTTCACAAACCGAAAACAATGTGAGATTTGAGAGGAAATTAAGGCTGCGAGTAGAGGGAGATTATACATGGCGTGGAGGCTGCTGTAAATATTAAGTTGGAACGTAGTGTTATGTTTAAATTTACAACAAAAATTTGGTGGTGGTGCAACAAAAATATTTAGTAGTGTGGAAGTTCTAACTTAGTGTCTCTTTAGGTCGCAACTAGGCTATGTTTTAACTAGTGCAACTGACCCCGGGAGATCTGCTGAATGTATTCAAAAAAGTAAAAACTCAAACCTGTTTAACTCCAGTGGAGTTGTAAAATGAGCAGATTTCCAACAAAATGTAGTGTTCTGTTAAGGGTGCACACACAAAGCAGTCACATTCCTCCATAAAATTGGGGTTAAACTCCTGGAGTGAAATAGCTTAAATTTTTTAAGTTGTTTTTCTAAACATTTTGAAGCTTTTGGGTAAAAACTTGAATGGATGTGCAAAAATCTGTGGTTTGACCAAAATGTGAATGTTGTGTTTCAACAGTCTTGTGCAGTTGTAAACACAAGATAATGTGTAAATCATGGCCAAATTTTTACTTAATGGAGAACAAATATCAATAATACATCCCATTCTGATGATTGACGTTCTCAATGGTGGTGAATAACTGAGCACATTTAGCATTAGTCATGCTAATGTCTAATCAGTCTATCCATGGAGGAATTCCTCTCTGTCATCAGAAGCTTCTTTTAGTTTTGAAAACACTTCGTAAAACTGAAGTCTAGTAGAGCCTGATGTGTGTTGTCCATTTCTGGTCTTCCCTCATCTGTCATTAGATTTCACTGTCTAAAAAATAGTACAAGTCCCTAAGTAATTGTTGTCTGTTGTTCATTCATACTGTATTTACTTTGCATGTTTAACTCCCTTTTTATATTGTAAGGAACTTACAACGATTAATATGCAACCTTGGTTAGTTAGTATTACTGGAACAATTCTATATTTATCTGAAAGAGTACGTCTAAAGCTTAATGTGTGTTGTTTTTAGGAGCCTGATGAGCAGGAGGCCCTGGATGAGCAGGACCCTTCTCCACCAGAGGACACTGCTCTCTACCCTCACTCTCCAGGCAGCAAGTTTCAACAGGTAATCATCGTATTCCTACACATCTTTTAAACCTTGTATGTAGGTCTATGAAGAGTTCAGATGCGAAAACCTCTAAATGCTGTCTGAAATTTCCATAGAAAGTTAGCATTTTTCTCAGACTCCTATGATTGTTGAGTTATTTCATTTTGAAGACCTTTAAAAGAGTGTATTCTTTGCCATAAACTTGAAATGACTGAACCTACACACAGGAGCCTGATAAAAATGTTTATTTTTTAAGGAAATTTCAAATGGCTTTGAGGTTTTTGCATCTGAACTCTTCATATATTATTTAGATTTGTTGTATGACTAAAGATTGTAGCTAAAGTTTATGGTCTGTAATTGTATTGGTTTTGTAAGATCTCTTATGCACAATATATAAACAGAATTATTGCAATACTATAAGCAATAACCGTATTGCAAAAAGGTGGAATAAATGTCATTTTGTATTTTGTGTCGAGCCAGAATCTAAACAATCAGTTGGGATCTTTATCCCTGCCTCCCCAGTAGGTGCTGTCCTGCTATTGGCTCAAAGGTGAACTTAAGGCTGGAAATAAAAAGTAATGGCAGAAGTAGACGGGAGAGGAAAATGACAACAGCCAATAAGAGTCTGAATATCTTCCGAGGTTTACAGCAGTTTAAAGGGTCACGAAACACCAAAACACATTTTTGAGATGTTGACACATGTATATGTCCCATGTTGCTTAAAGGGCCATGAAACCCCCTGTCTCAGCAGGCTGTTTTCACACCTCTAGTTTGGAAAAAGTCAGGAAAAGTGGGCGTGTCCAGCTCCATTTAGGTGGGAGTGTCGGGGGAGGGAAAGAGAGAAGGATTTGCGAATATGGGAGTTTCCGTTTGGGCACATGCGAGGCAAAACAAACACAGACGTAGGGGAGAAAGACAGTGACTGTGTTTACATGGACATCAGTAAACAAATTACTTGCCAAATTATTAATTTGTGGACTTTAACTGCAGTTTGGCACTTTCACTTTTTATTCAGGAACATTTCCTGCATGTTGCCTGTGACAAACAACATATTGAAGCGAGGAACTGCTAATCCAATGTTTGTAACCGTACGGAGAATGGGAGAAAACAAATCCTCCTCATCTCTTGGTAACTTAGATGACTCTGTAGGTAGCGTCAGAAAGCCGTGTGTGTATAGACTATCCTGTCACAAAATGCGGCGAAAATCCTGCACGGCGGGAAATGTTTGATCATGTTTACATTTGGAGAGCAGCATTTGCAGCAGATCTTTCAGTCTATAATATTGTGCTATACTATTTAGCAGTTACTAAATCGTTTTGACTATAGTATGTCTTTAAAAACTGAAAGAGCACTGCTGACAATACGAACTAACTTTGCCACCTGAATGAACAAAGAACTGATCGCACACTTACCAAATCTGTAGAGACAGGACACTCACTCTGGAACTGTGTCTTTTTTAAAAGGAGACGAGTGACAAATCCGGATTTCATCATTTCCAGATGCGAAAAGCTCTCGGGTAAAAATGTTCCTTGCAAACGCATTTGTCGAGTGCACTGTAATCCACATGAGTCCAGCAGCGCTCTCACAGCGGGAAAATGAAAACAAAACTGTGTCTTTTTTTTTTAAACCGAGACGAGCAGCAAATCCGGATTTCATCATTTCCAGATGAGAAAAGCTCTCGGGTAAAAATGTTCCTTGCAAACGCATTTGTCGCGTGTCGCGTGCACTGTAATCCACATGAGTCCAGCAGCTCTCACAGCGGGAAAATCAAAACAAAACTGTGTCTTTTTTTTTTAAACAGAGACGATCAGCAAATCCGGATTTCATCATTTCCAGATGAGAAAAGCTCTCTAAAAATATTCCTTACAAACTCATTTCTGTCGCGTGCACTGTAATCCACATGAGTCCAGCAGCGCTCACAGCGGGGAAATGAAAACAAAACCTTCGTTGCAGCACATTAATAAACACAGCGCACTGATAAATGCAACACTGACGACCGGTGTCTCCAAATTCTCGTTCTTTCACTTGTTTTGGCAACAGCGTGGCATCTCTCTGATGTCTGAACACTGTAACAGGTCTCCGAAGTTATCGTGCATATTAATGAAGTTGCACATCATACACGATACACAATGGTTTGAACAAAGTCTTTCTCATAAAATATTGCCTCACCCTCAGATACGTCACTGTTCTCGCTGGGACAGACAGCCACTCTCCACTCTGGATTTACACGCAAGTATCTCATGGCCGTGACGCAGCTTCAAAAATTTGTTTCAAACTGGAAGAGCAAATTTGCTCAAAATAACGCAAAAACAACCAATTTTCACTTTTTAGTGCAATATATGTGTCCTATTAGTGTTTATAGCAGCGTGGGACACATATATGACTGTCAACAGCTCAAAAAATGTGTTTTGGTGTTTCGTGACCCTTTAAAATATATTTAGCTAAAAAGTGAAAAATGGTTGTTTTGAGCAAATTCGTTCTTCCGGTTTGAAATTTTTTTTAAGCTACGTCACAGCCATAAAATCATTTTGTAAATTCCAGCGTGACGTTTGGCTGTCTGTACTGGTCGGTACAAAGTGACGTCATTTGAGTTTCCAGCATTAATTAAATAATTAGTTCAGAGAGACGCCACGTTGTGTTGCCAGACGTAATTCAAGTGAAAGAAAAAGAATTGTTCGAAGACATGGATCTTTAGTGTTGCGTTTATAAATGTGCCACAATGAAGGTTTTGTTTCCATTTTTCACGTGTGGATTACAGTGGTCTGCTAACATGCAACAAAAATATGTTTGCAAGGAACATTTTTAGCTGTGAGAAACGACCATCTGGAAATAGTGAAATCCGGATTTGCCACTCGTCTTTTAAAAAAGATGCCGTTCCAGTTCATGCTGATTGTCCTGTCTTTATGGATTTGCTAAGTGTGTGATCAATGTTTTTGTTGGTTTATTTAAATGGCATTGGTATCGTCAGCAGTACTTTCTGTTTTTAAAGACATACCTTAGTCAAAATGATTTAGTTACATAGTTTACAGTAATATCACTACAATATTCGGATAGCAAAGTTAGATTGTATCTTCAACAGAACACTCAGTTTTTGAAGACATTACTTAATAAAATGACTGAAGTTACTAAGTAGTTGACAGTAATATTACTACAATATCATGGACTGAAAATACTTTGTTCGGTGTCTTTTTAAACAGTTGTGTGGAAGTGGAGGATTTTCAGTCCATAATATTGTAGTGATGTTAATGTAACTAAATCATTTTCACTAAGGTATGTGTTTAAAAACTGAAAGAGTACGGCTGACGATACTAACTAACTTTGCCATCTGAATAAACATAAAGAACATTGATCACACACTTAGCAAATTCGTAGAGACAGGACAATCAAGATAAACTGGAACGGCATCTTTTTTAAAAGAAGATGAGTGGCAAATCTGATTTCACCATTTCCAGATGTGAAAACCTCTCGGGTAAAAAAAATGTTCCTTACAAACATAATTTTGTCGCGTGTTAGCTGACCACTGTAATCCACACATGTAAGTCCACAGGCGAGCTCTGCTGTCATCGCAGGGAAATGGAAACAAAACTGTTGTTTCAGCACATTTATAAACGCAACCCTGATGACCCATATCTCCAAACAATTCTTCTTCCTCCACTTGTTTAAATTATGGCTGGCAACACAACATGGCGTCTCTCTGAACACTGTAACAGGTAAAAGGAGTCTTCGAAGCTGTATCATGCATATTAATAAAGTTGTGTCTCAATCACAATAGAGCGTGCTGATTGGTTCGAACTAAGTATTTCTAATGAATTAATGCTGAAAACTTAATGATGTCACTTTGTACCAACCGGTACAGACAGACAATCTCCACACTGGAATTTACGCAATGGTCTCATGGCCGTGACGTAGCTTCAAAATTTCTTTTCAAACCGGAAGAATGGATTTGCTCTAAACATCGCAAAAACAACCAATTTTTACTTTTTAGTGAAATATGTGTCCTAATGATGTTTTTAGCAACACGGGACATATATATGACTGTCAACATATCAAAAATGTGCTTTGGTGTTTTATGACCCTTTAAAAATAGGAAACTTTTTGCACTGAATTGGATTTCATTAGTTCTCGATCCATAAATTATCGAATTATCTATTATTTTCAATCTATAAAAGGATCTATTACCTGTTTATTTTAGTTTGATCGTGTACATTATTAAACAATATAGCATATTTTGTGTAAGTAGCTCTGCTAACAATTCTGGCCACAACTGTGTGTAAATTTATTAGTTGCACTGAATGTGTAAGTGTGAAAGTGTACTGGCAAAATGCATCACACGAGCCCCTGTTCAACAACTATACTTGCAAAGCAGAGCAGTGTACGTTTGATGTGATCTGTCAGGTAATCATCTATCATTGTTGTTGTTTCCAGCAGAATAACCTCCCGCATACGCAGCCGTACACTGGCCCCGCCGCACAGCACGTCAACAACCCTCAGCGTCCCGGCCCACGAGCACAAGAGAACTGGGAGCCCCCCGAGGAGACGCCTCAGCCCAGCCAGACTAAAGACTAACAGCACGCTGTCCCACTGTCCTCCATCTGAGATCTCCAGCAGGAGTCTCCAGTCCAGAGCAAGACCAGGCCCCTCCATCCTGCTCCACTCCAGAACATCCAGCTTCCCTCAATCTCTAACCCTGGAGCGGAGCATTAACTGTCAAAAGTCTAACTCGCAGTGGACTCTGCATATTGTTTGTAATAATAAACCGGGCCTGACGCACTTGTCTCGTGACAGAGGTGTACATACTATGTTAATGTTTTGACTGTTCAAAAGCAACAGCGCGTGTGATGCTGTTGAGAGACTGCAGATTTATCAAAACCAACTGAAAAAACAACAAAAAAAAAATACAAAAAAAGATACAAATACTACGGTGAAAGACAAAAAAAAATATCCCTGTTTTATCCCATGCTCAGTAGTAAGGTTTGGGCCGTTTGGGTCATTCTGCTTTTGATCATACATTATATTCATGTCAAAGCTTAACCGGCTGTGGTACCTCGTGAGCCAGAGTTGGCCATAGTTTGTGAACGATGGGACGGTTGGGTGATGATCTTGACGTTTCATTGATGTGAATGGGGTGCTGATGCAACTTTATTCTGGAAATTCCTATTGCCTTTTTTTTCTTTCTTTTTCTGGTAATAATTCAATAATTTGAAGACTCCAGCTGACACGCTGTAACATCTTAGCATGGCTTCACATCAAACTAGTATAGCCGAAGGCAGTTCCGCCATTATTTTTTTCTTTTTTTGGTCCACAGCAATCGGAAGAACCTTTCTGTTTGGTCCTCTTTTCTTCCATACGCTCTTCTAGATTTGATGTTTTCAAAGCAATGTAAGAAATAAGTGGCTTTACAATTGCACACGTTTCCTCGGATAAATATTTGGCTGTCGCTTTGTTTGGTGGGATAAACGCTTAGGTTTTGATGATAGGAATTTTAGAAAGAGAGAAAATATATGCAACAGTTTCTGCCTGGAGTGAGTGGACAGAACTCGTTTGGCTTATTTGTCTCGATGGTCACATCGGACAGATGAACTCCTGGCAGATTTAGACGGCCGCCCGACTTCGTGATCCCTGTTCACATTTGTGTATTCAAATAGAGGCCTGTTCTGGGGATTCTTCATTTAAGGAGAGTGAACATAAAAGCAGGGTTGTACCATAAAATAAAATAACTGCTGGTTAGTCATGTTGCAACTTCAGTTAGTAAAGTCTCTTGGATTTAAAGGAGTAAACATCGGTAGATACTGTATGTATTTAATTGGTAACTTGAATGCTTTTTTTTTTTTCCTTGGATTTTGTTGGAAAAATACCAAATACTCCTGCAAATGAAAATATTCTGCCCATCATATATTTAAATATTTTGCTGTTTTATTTTATAGAATTTATTTTGTTGTATTTCACTAAAAGAAAAAATAGAATTTGATTTAAGAGGAACATTTTTGTCCTTGTGTTATTTTTAAAGATTATTGACTGTACAGAGTTCTTCGCCCTGTTTTTTGCCGACTTTTGTTTTGGCCATGATGTGACGCTGAATTCTGAAGCCACAGTCACAACGTTGACTTTCACTTTGTGAGGTTTTTGTGCACAGAAATATTAGAGAAAAGCATTGCGCCCTTCGAGAATAAAGAAAAGAAATCTGGAAACAATGTGTCTTGGTGTGAGTTTTGAGATCATTAGCCAAAAATGTTGAAGCAAGTATTACAGTATGTTCATTAGAAACTTCTGATAGTACTGAAAAGAAAAAAAAAAGCTTGTATCGCTGAGGGGAATGGAACTGTTTTCATAAGCATTTTCAATAAACTCCATTTAAAGGACTAGTTCGGCCAAAAATAAAATTGTCGTTTGCTACCCTCCAGTAATTCCAACCTGTTTGTTCCAGGTGCCCAAGCTTGATCCTAGAGTGTTGCTGACCTGTATATTTTACCTCATATGTGTCAAAGTCAATTCCTGGATGGCTTCAGTTTTGCTCCAACCCTAATCAAACACAGCTGATCCATATAATCAAGGTATTCAAAAGAATCTTGAACACCTTGATCAGTCGCATCAGCTCTGTTTGATTAGGGTTGGAGCAGAGCTGCAAACACACTTCGTCACCTTGGAATTTTAAGGTTCTATCTGCGTTCTGAATGATTTTGAGATATTGAGCTTAAAAGTTTTTGCATGCCATATAGCAAACGGTGAGTGTAATGTTTTTTTTTTTTTTTTAATAAAGTCTTTAAATGTAAACAACTTATTAAAAAAATATCCCATAATGTAAATAAGTTGTCTTAATTAGAATGAAAAAAAAAAGTCCTAAAGGTTTGGAATCATTTAACAAGTGAATGTTAAATTTTAGGTGAACTATCCCTTAATGTTAGTCTTCACTTACAAGGAATTTGATTAAATTTCAAACCAAGTTTGGCTACTGTTCTGGACTGTCCTCGTTTTTGAAGCTATTTTAAGAGCAGCCTGATGCATTAAATGAACATTGATGCATTTTTTAAATACAGCAACCCAACCCTGCCTAAATTTTGGAAAAAAAGATATTAAAACTCATCTGAGCTTAAATTAGGCTCAGTGTTTACACTAAAGGATGAACCATTAATATTACAGGCATTTATTTTGGCAGAAAATACACAAGGATTTCTACACCTAATCAGCACTTCCCTTAGCGCTGAGTTTCAGATCATCTGCCACTTTCTGAACATCTATCAGGCCAATTTTAACAGGATAAAGTGTTTTTTATCTTTTGGGCAGGAAATGTTAAGTCTGGAAAAACTAATTGAAGAAACCACACTAAAAATGTCTTGTCCGAAATAGATATGATTCAAATAATCAAAATTCCTGTCATTACTTAAGACAGCAACTTCAGCGTTCAAGCCAACAAATGTTTTGGTGGTGTGTAGGAGCAATGGAGGATTTTGAATTGAGACCAGACCAAGTTTAAATACACAATTTTTACAATTCTTTTATTCATAGTGTGGAATGGTTTTAATTTTGTCATTGTATTTTGTACGAGTAACTATATGATCAGTTACGTTCAGATCCATTTTAAAATAATATTTCAAGGTCTTTCATGACAGGAGTTATTTATTTTGGGGGGTATAACTTGATTGACTGTGCATGTCATATAATAGTTTCCACACCAGCGCTTTAATGATGTGAGTGTACTGATAAAATCGTCAGACAAGTGAAATTTGTTGGGCCACATTTTATTATGAAGATACAGATTAGTTTTCTTTGTCCTGGACGGTCTTTGTTCCTCGCAGTCTGCCAGTACGACGGGCAGCGATGAGACCGACCTTGCGTCCAGCGGGCGCGTCTCTCCTGATGGTTGAGGGTTTACCAATGTGCTGATGGTTACCACCACCGAAGGGATGCTCAACAGGCTAGAGGAGGATCAGATTTTTTAAATCAGCATATCCGGCTTTAAATCAGAAACTAACATGACCTGTAATAATACATGAAATGTGCTTACGTTCATAGCCACACCACGGACACGAGGCCAGCAGTTTCTCTTGGCCTTGTATTTGTGGTAAGCACGACCTGCCTTCAGGATGGGTTTGTCAATACGACCACCACCAGCAACAACACCTTTAAAACAACATGGTAATCTTCAGCTCCTTAAACACTTACAGGTTTCATTTAATACATAAAAATCTCCTCACACATTTTTTAATCACTGTTAAATGATTCTGATGTACATTTTTACTCTAGGTAACCCTGAGATTAACACTTCAACACATTTGTGTCGCCATATGAAACCAGCATGCCTTTTCTAGACCAGAAATATGTCTATTTTGTTCAAATGACAAGCCCTGTACTACAGACAAGATTCAGTTCTCTTAAATTTGAAATCATCAGTTATAAAATGCTGTAAGACAAACAAAAGAAAAAAACAACCGGCCTAAAGACTTTGAATTCACTTATGAAAATCATTATTAGGAAACATTAAACGCAAGTAAACTTCATTTCAAATAACCCATCAAAAAATAAATATGGGTGAAATACATTCCAACATCACATCCAAATATATAATTAAACAAAAACAACAGGGAAAAAAAAGCTAATAAAAAGCCAACACTTTTTGGATTTTTTTGCAACCCCAGGGGTGATTACGTTATATTAAAGACACAGCAATAGTGTCAGATGCAGCAGACTGATTTTATGGCACCAGGTTAAACTTACTGACATCTTTACGGCACTCGCGTATATTAAAAATAAATTCAGGCCACAACTAGACATGGAAGGTCTCAGAGTGGCATGCTCCCAAATTAAACCACAAATAGACATGGGCCTATTGGTATGTGTGCTAGGTTTATATATGTATAACAACCTCAGAGGATATTGGGAGTAGCGAGTCACTGGCACTAGAGAGCTGCACAATTCTGGCTAAAATGAGAATCTCAATCTTTTTGCTTAAAACAAAGATCACGATTTTCTCACAATACTGTAGATGTTAAAATAAAGGTTAGTATGAGTAGGCTATTATTATTATTATAGAATACAACTATTCATAATTCTAATGTTGAATTATTGTGTTTGAGACATGTGCTTGCAATCGGTCACTGACAATATTGTTAGACCTTTTTTTTTCCTCAGGTAAAATCAGACAGTTGTCATTATCAGATTCCCTCTTGCATTATACTCAACATTATATAGGCTAGAGTAGTTATACATAAACATTTATTTTCATGCACAACACTGTGTTCGCTATGATGAAAAACATTTTAAATGCTTGTCGTAATCATAACTCTAAAATGCGATATGATTATTTAAATGATGTGCGCGCGCTTTCGATTTCATTTTCACTGCTAAGTGCGGTTCATACTTCCCGCGCGGTTTCCAACTGATCAGTCTGTGCCACAAACTGAATGTTATTTACAACTTTATTACCTGTTATTCACAGCCTATGCAGGTTCTGTTCACTAAAGTGGGCATCATTCACAGGCGCGCGCCTGCCCTCTCTGTGGTTAACAGCTCACATCACGTGTGTTTTCACAGCCACGAATACATCATTACATGAAGACAGAAATTACATTTTTGGTTGAATTATACCATATAAATACAGTATGTGAATCTTTCAACACCATTTGGAGGTGTCCACGTTGTTGAACATTGTATGTAAAACAACGTGAAGACTTGTGCGGCCGCCTTTGCTTCTCTCCTAAACTTGAAAAAATGATTGGCAGAATGGTTTAAATGCTGGATTAAGATAGTCTAGAAGGTCGAATCGAGATCGCGATCTTTTTACGATAACTTGTGCAGCTCTGACTGGCACTGTTATTTTGGTGGTTGTGAATTGAGAAGTAAGGGAAACCGTTTTAACATATGATCAAATGACTCTCTCAACATGCTAGACAAAGATGTTGGTATTTAATTTACACTTTAACACAGAGTTTACCAAGATTTCTGCAGGTTTCAAGTCAAACCTAAGACTTTAAGACTTTTTTAAGACCATTATGAAATTTTAGACTTATACAGGGTTAAAGACTAAGGATTTTTTTCTAATAGCTCAGTATGATCATGAGGAATCGTGAAATTGTTTTTAGGGTTTTTTTACTGATTAGGTGATTTAATTTGGAGAATTTGCTGTAAAAATGTTTAATAGCTGTTGTGAACTGTATCTCTTTGCAATAAAAAAAAAACTTTAAGGTTTCACTGAGATGTATTGCTGGTGATTAAATGGATGTCAGCTCGATTAAGTAGCTTTACTTGGACAAAGCTAAATTAAGACCCGTTTAAAAAGACCTACAACATAATAATTTAGCAAATTTAAGACTTTTTAAGGGCAAAAAAAAAAAATTAAGAGCTAGCAGACACTCTGGTTTACATTCTGTAAACCAAGAGAATTGTGCTCACAAAAGAGAAACTGGACAGTCTTATAGCCTCTACATTACAGTAAAAATGAATCTGTTACACTTTCTAATTCCTCAACCTCTTTTCATCTTGTGCATTTTGCACAATTATTAATCTGGAATATTATCACCATGAAAGATCAACTAATTAAGTCCCCCAGCACTTCTGCTTACCAACAACGGCTCTGTTTGCAGAGGAGATGACTTTCTTGGATCCAGACGGAAGCTTCACTCTGGATTTCTTGGTCTCGGGATTGTGGGAAATAACTGTGGCGTAGTTTCCGGACGCGCGAGCCAGTTTGCCTCTGTCTCCAGGCTTCTCCTCCAGACAGCAGACTATGGTGCCCTCAGGCATGGTGCCAACGGGGAGCACATTGCCAATGTTCAGCTGGGCTGCAGCAAGCCAAAAACAATCTTTGGTCAATACACACACACACACACACACACAGGGGGACATCTGCTTGCTCTCCTATCATCCTGAAGTCCATTACCTTTCTTGCCGCAGTAGATGAACTGGCCGGTGTGGATGCCTTCAGCTGCGATGAACAGCTCGGTCCTCTTCTTGAAGCGGTAAGGGTCACGGAACATCACCTTAGCCAGAGGAGCTCCACGGCCGGGGTCATGAATGATGTCCTGCAGGAGAAAGTAAAGTGCTTTGTGAGTTCCCCTTTATAGGGAGCAGTTCACAGCTGCTGTTAGGATGCCATAGAGTTGATCAGATCTCAAGCACATGGCATTTTAATCAGACTCTTTTGTACACTTTCTTGATTTCTTTGAGGGCTGGCTCCAAATGAACAGACATATCTATAGATCTCATGTAATATTGTGACTTTAAAAGATAGTTCACCTCAAATTAAAATCCCAATAACAAGCATGAATGTCTTTTTCTGTTGAAAGCAAAACAAGATAATGTGAAGAATGTTGGAAGCCAGCAGTGCCTGACATTCAAAGCAGGAACAAAAAAAATTATATGCAAGTCAATAGCTGATGGTTTCCAACATTTTATAAAGTATACAACAGGTATATTTTGTTCAATTGACAAAAAAAAAACATGCTTGGAAGAGGAGTAAGAATGAGTGAGATCATTTGATTTTGGGGTTAACTATCCCTTAGCTTTTTCCCTGCTCTGACAGACTGAAAATGCAGTGGGTTTGTGTTGGAAACAACAAGTAACAGAACATCAACCACTGGGCTGCAGATGTAAGTTTTAATATATGCAACACTTTATATGCTGTTACGTTAGAAAGTGAATGGCATTTCACTATCGGATGCTGGATTAACATTGCAAGGTTTCTGAAGGTTATCAAGCCAAATTTAAGACTTTAAGACCATTTTAATACCATTATGAATTAGATTTTAGACTTATACAGGGCTAAACACTAATGATTATTTCTAATGGCACAAAAAAACCTCAAATGTAGTTATTTCTTAGCAACATATTACAATGTGTCAAAACAAGAAACCTCTAGCTGTAAACATTATTTTCAACATATTTATTTTTTTAAATGACAAGTTCAACATTGTTAAAAGTATATTTATTGTGGAGGCAACAACATAATCAAAAATGGCCCAAATTGATGGGAGTTTAACTTCTATTCAACCTATTGCATTTCTGTTATAAAACCATAAGTTTCATGTCTGTTTATATATATATTATGTTTATTGCCCCTTCTGTAAATAGTTTTTGTATGAATGGAAGATAATTTAAAGGGATAAATTGCTCTGTTATTATCACGAGGAACAGCGTAACTTTCTTTCCCTGATTTTATTCAGATAGATTGATGATGACTGGATGGATGCCGGCTTGATTGAGTAGCTTTACTTGGACAGAGGAAAATTAAGACCCATTTAAAATTAAGACACATACAACAAAATATTCTAGTGAATTAAAAAATTTAAGACCTAAAATTTAGTTTTTGAAACTAAAGGCATTAAGACTAAGACCCCATGGATACCTTGCATCGGAGCAGCTTCATTTAAAGCAGCACTAATGCACAATATGGTGCAATAATACTTAAAGAAAACCAGCTGACACTAATATTTTATTATTCCCAATTATACATATTCAGTCTATGACTGCATTCAACTACATGAGCATTTACACAACAAAAGCCTCTCTCTACCTCTGGTAGTTGTTAAACATTGAAGTTGGTTTTATATTCACACATTCTGACTATCATAAATATATATTTTTTAATATAATAAAAACATTGGTCAGTCAATTAAATAGTGCTAATGTTGTTTTGAAGTCACACTTGCATGTAATTTCAGTCAGAATATTCAAAGTACTGTGGTAAATATTATAAGGAGCTGTCACTGAATGATATGCAAATATAAAACCAACTTTACCTCAATTTGGAAACTGCTCAAACACCTCAGACCCACAAAACAATCTTAGTAGCAGGTGTTGAAATAGGTGTTTTCAACTTTTACTCCACAAATTTACCTTCACGATTCCCTTGATGTAGCCATGGCGTTCAGCAAAGTCAATATGACGGAGTTTAGCAGCACCTTTTCTGTGCTTGACATGGGCTTTGAAGACGGAGCCCGCACCTTTTCTCTGTCCCCTGATCACACGTCCCATTGCGGCCTGCAGAAACAATTACACGTTTAAACCTTTAGCACATGCTTACATTTAAAGCAACTCGCAACAATCAAACCAGTAACAAATAAACTAGTCAAAGGTGTGATAAATGGTGTCACAAGCTCAAATTAGTTTAACAGAGCAAGGTGTTTTTGCTCCTGGCAATTTTAAATACTTGTCATTTAATAAAACATGTCAACGTCACATTCACAATCATATACAGACTGAAGTGTCACATTTAAATGTATAAAACATGCAGTGAATGATGCTAAAGAAAAGGCATGCGTTTTGTAAAGTTAAGTCATAATTTCCGTCTGCATCTTATTTATAACGTTAGTATATGATTTAAACATTGTTACAGAGCTCGGAAAAATAAAACGAGTCAATGGAAGTTGACGAAACTTTCATCTTACACCATTACATCTCTAGCACGGTGACAGCCGCTGTTAATTGCCAAACGACTTGCTAATGTTAGTAGTTAGCAAGGCTCAGTTTCCTCAATGACGACTCGTACAATTAAAAACAATACATAGCATCTCATTTAAGCAAGTTTATAAAGGAATAAGGCTCGTTTAAACCAGAAACCAGGTGATAGTTGCAGTGCGACCGGCGCTTTAGGCCACAACATGACTCGAAAAGCATCAACACTTCTATCATCAATATCACAAACACTTTCCACTATTAAGAGACGCGAACGGCACAGAAGTGTTCTTGACTAGTGTGGCGACACTATAATGGTTGTTACGTGTATGGATGGTGAACTTTAAGCGGTGATTGTATTTAGATTAAACGGAGAGACAGAAGATTGTTTCCCATACCTAAACTCCGTTGACGGAAAGAGGAAGCAAAAGGGGTCGATGCGGATTTTCTTCCGGTGAAATGGGCGGAACGAGAGGGTCGGGAACCCGGATGAGTGCACAGCGTCTCCTGGAGGATGAACATGAGATGAGCGTTTAATCTAGCGACACAGGAATACAGTTTAACATGTGTTGTTTCATATATTTCTGTGTTCGTGGTGTATTATTGTTTGTTATATACTAAGCACATACGTTTATAATATATAGTAGGCTACACATCTTTGGATGTAAAAAAGAAGCCATGAGGAGGCAGCAGCGGGTCGATCACCTGCTGTTGCTGCATCTGACCAAACGATGGTTGCATATTATAGCTATTATGTGATAGGCTTTTTTCAGTTTTTACACAGGGCTGTCACTGCATATAGTTTGATTAATCTCTTTACCAACAATTTCCATCAGTTTAAACAATTTATATAGACGTCAAGCATCAACAAGTCATTGACATTTACAGTGTGTGTAGCCTATGTAGGCCTACATACCTAAATTTGATAACAATATTTCCCCTAAATGCTGATTTTGTACTCAGTATGACGAAACACTGAATTGTTTATTTTGGGAGTGTACTTACTGTAAAGTGTTTTGGGTTGACTTTTACAATTTCATAAAAAATTCTTATTTCCAAACCTTTGTATTTCCTCAAAATTGTATTCCTTGGTCACGCTCTGAACTCAGATTCTTCTCATTGTAAATGTATTATTAATTTATTGCTTTTGCAGGCTAATTTTTACATCCATAAATGTAAATTTTCAAGGAAACACCCTTACTTTTTTATTTTCAGAAAGGATTTTGATTTATGTATAAACTCCTTAAAAGACACTTATAATTATATTGCATGTAAAACTCTTTCTTGATGTAAATCATTTAAACTTGTTTAATTTGCTGGATTTTTATTTATGTAACCCTTTTTGTCTCTTAATTCATATTGCATCTTTGTAAATGTTCTTTCTTGCATAATAAAAAAGGTCTACAGTTGAAGTCAGAATTATTAGCTCTCCTGAATTATTGGCCCCCTGTTTATTTTTCCCCTCAATTTCTGTTTAACTAAAATATTGTTTTAACACATTTCTAGACATAATAGTTTTAATAACTCATTTATAATAACGGATTTATTTGATAATTTCTGTTTTACTAGAAATGTTTTCAAGATATTCAGCTTAAAGTGACATTTAAAGGCTTAACTATAGGTTAATTAGGTTAACTAGGCAGGTTAGGGTAATTGGGCAAGTTATTGTATAGCAGGGATTTGTTCTGTAGAAAAAAATATAGCTTAAGAGGGCTAATAATATTAACCTTAAAATGGTTAGAAAAACTAATTTAATTCTAGCCAAATAAAACAAATAAGAGTTTCTCTAAAAGAAAAAAATATTATAGGAAATACTATGAAAAAAAATCCTTGCTCAGTTAAACATAATTTGGGAAATATTCAAAAAAGAAAACAAAAATTCACATGAGGGCTAATAATTGTGACTTCAACTGGCCATCCGTATGTGTGTGTATGTGTGTGTGTACATTTTGTGCTTTAATAACTTTTAACCATAATTTGCAGTCATAGGCAATCATATTAGGAGCTTATTTATAAAAAAGATGGAATGTTAAAAGACCATTGAAGAACCAAAGTGCATCCCCAAAATTAATTGGCACTTTAAATCTTTATACTTTGCCACTCTCCCTCAAACACTACATTTACTCATTTGTCAAGGAAAAAAGCTTTGTAATAATTTAAAACAAGACAATTTACACTTTCCGAAATAAAGGTACAAGAGCTGTCACTGGGGTGGTACCTTTTCAAAAGGTACAAATTTGTCCTTAAAGGGTCCATATCGGTACCTCAAAAGTACTTATCAGTACCTAAAAATTTTAAGAGGAACATTTTTGTACTTTTTAGGTACTAATACTCTATGTACCATTGAGGTATTAATATGGACCTTGTAGGTACAAATTTGTACCTTTTGAATAGGTACCACCCCAGTGACAACTCTTGTACTTTTATTTTTGAGAGTGTAGTATGTTCAGTTGGTCCATGAATATTTTATTCCTGTCATCTTCAACATAGGATGGTGCGGTGGCTCAGTGCTTAGTTAGCTCACTGTTGCCTCAAGAAGGTTGCTGGTTCGAGCCCCAGCTGGGTCAGTTGGCATTTCTGTGTGGAGTTTGCATGTTCTCCTCATGTTTGCGTGGGTTTCCTCCGGGTGCTCCAATTTCCCCCACAGTCCAAAGACATGCGGTATAGGTGAATTGAATAAACTAAATTGGTAGTAGTGTATGAGTGTGTGTGTGTGAATGTAAGAGTGCATGGGTGTTTCCCAGTACCGGGTTGTGGCTGGAAGAGCATCCACTGTGTAAAATAATTAAAATGATAAGTTGGCGGTTTATTCTGCGGTGGCGACCCCTGATATAAAGAGACTAAATAAAGGAACTAAGCCAAAGGAAAATTAATGAAATCTTCAACATATTCTCTTTTTAAAACTGTGTTTAATAGAATTCTGGTAGTAATTTTTTGTTACCTTGAATAAATTCAAAGATATTGTTTTAAAAATGCCTATAATAAAACACAAACACAGACTTTTGTGATTACATTATTTGAACATTACAAGTTATGTATATTCATTGACAGAATGTATTTGAAAAGAATTAAATATAATAAATTAATAAATATGTGGTAAATAAGTTAATAAAACATCTGCAACAAGTCATCTACATATTCATTTTCTAATTTTCCCTTTAAACAATAATAAAATATAAGTAACATGACATGAAAGTGATTTAGAAAATTTAATTCATTTATTTTATCTTTATCAATATATTTTGAAGACTTTAGTTTACCAGGGCTATCTGCTTTTATAGACAATAATGTGTTTCCAAAACTTTGCACTTGTGAATAAAATATTTTAATGTAAGAAGTGAACACTTTATACTTTATAACAAATTTTACACTTGTTCCCCAAATTTACTAATGTTTTAATCGAAAAGTTTATATATATATATATATAATACAACATAATATACAATTTTAAAATGTGCTTCAATCACATTTTTAACAAAGGTGCTAGTAGTAGAAGAAACAAACGCAAGTTATTTATATGTTATGTACCCATGAAAGTGAAAATCCTTTGTTATAATCGACACAGTAGTACAACATGAACGTTTATCAAAGCAAACATTAAAAAAAACAGGCTTTTTTAACATGGCGTGCCAAGGCGAGTATCGCGATATTTCAGGAGCCGTGACGTCTTTCCTCCGCTTGCTGATCCAATGGCATTTAGCCTGAAGCCAAGAGCCACAGCACACACTGGGCTGCCATCAGCACAGCGGGAAGAATACAGAGACATCCCGAAAGAAACTTCAAATTTCGGACTTTTTGGGTCATTACAAGGACTCAAGGAGGACAATCTACACACTGACATTTACTTGTGTTTTCCTACGGCTGTCTTGGCACAAAGAGCCCCCGGAGAAGGACAGGACTACAAAAGAGCAAGTGACGTCGTTATAAAAGGAGACTTGGCTGAAATCCTTTAGACAACAAAGAAACAGCTTTTCAAAATTAAAGGAGTAATCCTCACTTATTCTCTTTAGTTATGAGTCATGTGGTCGTCGACGGTTCACACGGTCTAGATCAGCAGGTAGGCTGTGAATATGTTTAAAGATGTGAGCTCTGTAATCGCTTTGATCGGTTGGCTTTGACACGCAGGTTGCGTCTCAAATCCTAGTGAGCTTCCTTCCTAGACAGCATTTTTAGCAATGCGTCGGCTCAGAAATGCCTCTAGGGCTGGCTTTTCAGTAGGTTTTGAGACACAACCGCAGTTCCTCGTGTTGTAATCTTTTACGTTTACTAAATGTATACAATTCAAGAAAATGTATAACTGTAGTTGTTTGTAAACTGAATATTTTGAGTGTGAAGCGTTGTTTGACACACAGCCGACGCCTTTTCCTGTTTAGCTCGTTCGTTGTTTATTTTCCGCATTTCGGCAACCGGCAAACCTTAATTAAAATCAGCTTTTAACTTTTTCTATCATCGTGACACAAATTATAGTGTCTATCAGGTTATATGAAACCTGTAAAATAGTTGTTTATGTACAATGTCTGTTTAAAAGCCGCATGGCCTCGAAATCTATCCGACATTTGAGTCTGCGGCCTGTACGCTAGTTTGACACAACCTTTAAATGTGGAAAAAAACGACAACTTTTTTCATGGAACAAGCTTGTTTGTTTTGTTTATATCTTTCTGATCATTTCTAGATTGTTCATTGTGTGATTAATTCGAGTGTATCGTGGCATCACGATCATTGGCTTTGTAGGCTTGAATAGGGCCATACATTTGTGGCAGGCGCTTTTGAAATTTGATTAACCAATTTAATCCCAGCCATTACAAAAAGTTTAAATGGTGCAACAAAGGGTTGATTGATTTTTATACAGTGTCAGCTATAAATGACCGCACAGATTGTTTTGATTTCATGTGACATTTTTTCTGTGGCTGACGTAAACGGTCACGTGACCAGGGCTGTTTAGCAACGCTTGGCCCGTCTAAAAAATTGTTTATGATAAAGCTCTTAAAAGGAAGCATGACAGCTATTTAAAAGAATCGTTATTTTAAAAAAAGAAATAGATTTTCTAGTACACAATTTAAACTGATTAGAAATGTCAATATTAAAGAATTTAACGCATTTAACAACTTATTTTATTTTTGTTCTGAATACTTATATTTTTTTTATCTGCCTTTCAAAAACAACAATCTAGTCCAGGGGTGCCCAAAGTTTTTCTTATAATAGGCCAAAAACCAAACTTGTTTGTGGGCTGAATATATACTAAACCATAATTTGCCAAGGGGAAATTGCTAATTTATTCGATAATACTTAACAAAACTAGAAAATGTTGCTTTAAATCATAACCCAGTTAAATTTTTTTTTTACATTTTGTAATGAACTTATTACTGTAAAAACATAAACAATCCCATTTGTACAATCCGGCCATTATACTGTTGTTTGCACATAAGCCAATTGCACTAGGCACTTTTTTTGCACAATAAGCACAAACTTAAGAACTACTACACATTGTTTACATTACTCCACAATCAGTATTATATATTATTTACATTCATAGATATTTATATCCATTGATATCCAATGATATTTACATACATTTCATAATTATACTTCCGTCACTTTTGTGTATATATGTGTATGTCATGTATGATGTGACTTCACTGTGGACGGCAAAGTAAGAATTTCATTGTACAGGGAAACGTGTTTCCTTACTGTGCACATAACAATAAACAATTGAAATTGAAAATTTAAATTTATAACAATGGAGTTCAACGCTGAACACACTAGGCGAGCGGCTCCTGCCTTCACCTTGATTTGCTCGCAGATAACTTGTGCATTGTCTTCAGTTAAGTGGCAGTATTTACTTTTTAAAAGTCGAATTCATTTACGACATTTAATTGAATGATTTCATTTCAGTTTTTTTTTTTTTTGCAGCTTATCGATAACAAAAGCTTGTTAAATTCAAAATGATGATCTCTGTCAAAGGCATTCGCCCCAACCACCTCCCTATCATTCTCCTCTTTTCAGATGGGATGGTGGGCTAAATCAAAGGTTATTACGGGCTAACTTCGGCCTGCAGGCCCTTACTTTGGGCAGCACTGATTTAGGCCAAACTCGATTCCAATGTAATCTTTCACAAAACTGACTGAGAAATGTCAGATATACAATGAATCAAATATAAAGTCTTACAAGTAAACAAAAACAAAACAATGTAAAAAAATAACTTATCAGAAATAAACAACATACCGTGTAGACGTCAAACAGAAACTTAGTAAGGGCTTAAATAAAACCATATTCTTGAAACAACTCATACAGTTTTCAGGGTATCTGCAGGGACTTAAAAAGTTTTAAGTCTTCAAACTCAAAAGCTAAAAATAGTTTTTTGAAACCTCAAACACCAATAAATCTTTTCAAACTTTTTTTTGACTGACAATGTACATTTGAGCTGTTTTCAGAGTGCCATTTGAGTTCATTTTTTTTGCATAATTACAAGACAGTATGTGAGTAATCATAATTTACTGTACCCCAATGTAAAACTGTTTGACTTCACTGTGTGGAGTAGCATGGCTCTTTATTGCATGGGTGGTAAAAATGATGCATTGAACGTGAAAGACAATTAAGGAGTGATGTGTTTTGTGTTCCACTAAATAACAACTAGTAGGGCAACTTGTCAAAATAATGACCGTTTTCATTTAGCATACTGTAAGCCAGACAGGTCCTTTAAACTCTGATTTAAAGCAGTAAACGGATTACTCATTGTTTACAGTGGGTGGCATGTGCATATTTTTGTAACTGGAGGAGTACTAATGTCTGTACTAATGAACTGTGCCCTTTCTGTTTTTCAGCTCGCTGTTTTAGACTTGAACTCAGCTGATGGACAGGGTGCTGGCTCTGGCCGTAAGTTTAATTTATCTCAGTCACTCCACAACAATTGCATTAAATGCCATTTAGAATCACAGCCCTCTCATAGTTGTCTTTTTTTTCTTTTTTTTTTTGTTTGTTTTGTTACTGTTTCTTCCTTTCAAGTTTCAAGAGCACATTTTTAGGTGTGTTCACACTTGTAGTTTGGTCTAGACTTTACAAAAGGAAAATGTATTTAGTATATTTGGTGACACAATGTCAGTTGTAACACTGAGCCTAAAGACTTAAAACAATGTTTTTTTTTATTTTATTTATAGTTTGTGACAGAACTTTCAGAATAAACAGAACTATGCTGGCTATACACTACTAAGTTGTAAGTGCAACAAATAAAAGCTTGATTTCTAGTTGATCATTTGATAGTGTCGGAAGGTAGATTTTTCAGATGAATCATCTGTTAAACTGCATCCCAATGATCAAAAAAACACTGCAGAAGACCTATTGGAACCTGCATGGACCCAAGATTCTCACAGAAATCAGTTTGGTGAAGGAAAAAAAAAATCATGGTTTGAGGTTAAATTTAGTATGGGGGCGTGCGAGAGATCTGCAGAGTGGATGGCAACATCAACAGCCTGAGGTATCAACCACAGGAGAGGGCAAATTCTTCAGCAGGATAGCATTCCTTCTCACACTTCAGCCTCCTCATCAAGGTGTCTGAAAGCAGAGAAGTTCAAGATGCTCCAGGATTGGACAGCCCAGTTACCAGACATGAATGTTATTAAGCATGTCTGGGGTAAGATGGAGGAGGCATTAAAGATGAATCTAAAGAATCTTGATGAATTCTGGGAGTCCTGCAAGAATGCTTTTTGTCATTGCAGATGACTAAGTTATTTGAGTCATTGAAGACGTGTGGATGCAGTCCTCCAAGCTCATGGGAGTCATACATGATATTAATTATTTTCCCACTGTACTATGACTTTATATTCTATACTGTACATTATTTCTGTGAAGTGATGACTTTTGTCTAGGCAAAGTCAGACCTTACTGTCCTAATTAATTTAAAATTCAAGGCATGATCATTTTATTTTAGTAAAATTGGCATAATCTAGTGACCTTTGCCTTCCATATTAGCCACTTCTGATAGCAAATGATCAATTAGGAGTCAAGTTAATATTTGATGTTTTTAAAACTTGGATAGGCGACAAGACTTTTATCAGGTAGTGCACGTGCTGGTTTTGTTTATACATGTAGTAGTATTTTATTTATTTATTTTTAATGTGTTCAGATCTTAGTTTAGTAAAGTTTGTAAGTTAAAACTGTGCTAGAAATGTCTCCATTGCAAATTTAAAAGAAATGCTGCAAGGCAATATATTTTCGATGCCTGTATTGAACTGTAAGGGACAACCCCACAATTGAGATGAATATAACATATTTATAAACATTAAAAACATGTTGGTTTTATTTATATTTTTTTCTAACTGCACAATAGGTTGTTTGAAAGTTAACTTTGACCCATCTTTTCAGCTGTTCACAAAGATCCAAATGTCAGCTTCACGTGAACCACACTAATAAAGCAATCACAAGTTTATTTTAATCAAACCAAATCTACGAAGTGTGAACACACTCTTAGATGCACCTTATACATTAATACTTAAAACACCACAATTTTTTATATTTATTTATTTTTTAATTAATAAATCAATAAATGTTTATTTTCTTTCAGGGCGTTACATTCCTCCTCATTTGAGAAACAAAGACGCATCAAAAAATGGTATGTTAGACTGGTTTACTTGACCAACTGACAATAAGTAATTAAAGGAGAATTGTATGCAAAATTGGCATATTTAAGTTTCAAAATGTGTTTTTGCTTTTTAAAACTTATTGGATAGACAATTTTTCTTGGATGTCTATGAATTTAAATTACTGATATGTAAAAATATTGTCATGACAAAAGGAATTCGATTGCGTTTCAGCTCTTGTTAATGTCACTAAAATCTGGGGAATTGATGCTTTTAATAAAGGAAGTTATTTTAAATTTGTTTTTCCAATTTCCAAATAATCATTTTAGTAGAGTTTGATTTATTTTTTTTTCCCCATTCCAACTGAGTCACCTCCATTTCATCACATCAATGATCTTTACATTCTCTAATCAATGCTTTATGATCAGTTGTTGAATTTCTTTCTACACCTTGACTTCATTCTTGTTTTTTTACAGCAGGAAATGCTTATTCCTCTGGTAGACAGAGCGGTTATTCAGTGGCACCAGTACAGAGCTGTAAGTCTTGGTCAGGTTCTGCTGAAGGTGCTTTGCTTCCAAGATGCATGAAAATTTAATTCCATGCCTTCAGAGCCAGTACTTAGGGGCCAGACATTTAAAGTCAGTTCTCAGAGTGTTGAGTGGATTTCACACTGAAACTGAAGGAGCCGTTTTAGAGTCTGCAAAGCTTTGATTGCTTTGTTCGAATGCTCCCTGTGATTATCCAGCAGCTGCGGTTGCTTGTATTTTTCTTCTCTATTTTAATTGACTTTCTGATTGTGAGCAAGGATAGGAAAGACACACACACACACTGCTATGAAAGTGTTTCACCATTTTCTGATGATGTGAAACTGTTCCTCAAGTTTCTCCCAAACAGTATCCTCAGAGTTGGCACCCTGAGGGAAACCAAAGACACAGGCATAACTATCCAACTGGATGGAATGACTTTAGAACTGGTAACTATTTAGAAACTGCTGATTTGCTATTGCGTTCCTCCATTTGTGAAGGAATGGTGGTCTTAGTTGCCCTATGCCTCTGCTTAGGTTCCCAAAGATTTGCGTCCCAGGAGCTCGTGTTTTATCACACCTACACTAGTGGCTGGCCAGACAGTTGTGGTATATCTTTATGCATGGGACTTCTGCATTGTCTATCTGCTCTGCTCTGACATCACCGCATTTTAACTAGACCCCTAGGCTGAAGTTTGTGGACTTTGCTTGAGATGTGTTCTAATGCCACATGTCAATAGCATGCTTAATTGTGTGGGGGGGTTCTTCTTAAATACTTAGTAAGCACATGTTAACATTACTAACTACACCACAATGTAGTTTGTTAGCTTTAAATAGCCCAAGATCTTCTGATCTGAGCTTTGACATGTTTCACTGCTGCCACGTCAATTGTTTGGTTACAAACTTGCCAAGAGACACTATGTCCATGTGTGTTTTTCTCAAGTTTACGTTTATTGCGAGACTATGTAGGCGAATGTTTATTTTACTTGTTTGCTGTTTACTTCACCTTCGATTGCATTTTTTGCCTGCCACAAAGGTTATTTTGATGATTCCTCCTCATATGTTTGACAGTATGCCTTTGCTTCCTGATTTAGCAAGTAGGTCAGCGGTGATTGTGCTCTTTGGAAGCTTTTTAAAGTTAGTTTGGAGAAGCTAATGTTTGTGTTGTGTAAGCAGTTTGAGGCAGTGATGTGTTTTGTAGACTAAAGTAATGGGGATTTGTGTATACATATGCATGAGCACAGTCTCTGCTAATTTTTGTGTGTGTGTGTCACTTGCAGCCTCTCCTGCGCGCACCGACAGCAGTGTAGCCACCGATGGAAATGAGGACGCAGCCAGTGTTATCAGCTGGGCTGATCGCTGTGGTAAATTTAAGCATCAGACCGTGGCATGGCTTGGCCTGCTTTTGCCAGTTTTCAGGCAGCAAATAATTACCCAGTTCTGTGGTGATTTGTCTGTATAGGCTCTAGTGCTTACAAAACGCTTATATTCACAAACTTGTTTGAAAATGTACAAGGTTACATGATTTTGGAGCATTTGTGCTCTTGGTTTCTTAAACAAGATTTTTCAAAAAGCCATAGCTGTAGGAGTCACTAGATGACTGAATAGTTTTTTTCCCATATGGTTTTCTAAAAGGGAGTACCAACTCCGGCTAGAAATTCTCATTGTTCTGTGTTTTTGATCAGGCTTTTGTTTTTTTTGGTGCAGTGCCATGAGCACATTTTGTCTGGTTCACTCAACTGACTTGAATTGTTCTATTTGCTGCCATAGATGTAAATTGCTTACTGGCTTTTCACATCTGCCACTCACTCAACCATCACTGAAAGCAGTTTTGGCTTTGAACAAAGTTATAATCCTGAGCCATTCTCTCAATATCCTCTGTCTTTTTATAAAAGATTCTCCAGGATGGGATGGTAGTCGTACCAATGGTTTTGTCAATGGGTATCATGATGGTCGTATGAATGGGACTGCAAACTTTGCCCGTGGGCCTCTTCGCAATGACCGAGGAGGACGTGGTGGCTTTCGTGGAAACAGGAATGGTGCTTCCTTTAACCAGCCAGTGCATAATGCAGGTGAGAATTTTACAAGTCA
Source organism: Danio tinwini (assembly GCA_903798205.1). Lineage (NCBI taxonomy): Eukaryota > Metazoa > Chordata > Actinopteri > Cypriniformes > Danionidae > Danio > Danio tinwini. The sequence goes on along the minus strand of CAIGQZ010032409.1, from coordinate 22,820,797 downwards.
ATTTTGATGACAACGCATTTGAAAGTTGTTTTAGTCATTGAAATCAAATTGCAGGTTATGGGACGTATGAAAACAAAGATGGAGGCTGGAACTCTGTGGTGAACAGGGATGCCTACGCAAGCTTCGGTGGGCGATCTGACAGAGGAAAGTCTGCATTCTTCAATGACAGAGGAGCTAGCTCAAGAGGAAGGTGAGTACGGGTGCAGCTAAACCTGTGAAATTTCATCGTTCTTTAAATCAAGAGTACCTAAACAGTTTACTTGCAAAATAAAGTAGTGGTAAATGCTATGTTTGGACAGTGTAAAATATGATATTTTAGCATCGATATCAATAGTATATCACAGAAAAATAAAATATGCTATGTCCAATTTTTCCAATATTGCACAGCCCTAGTGTGTGTGCAGCTTTCTGTTTGGGCCTGACGTCATGCACAAGTCTAGTATTGAATTTCTTTCAAGTCTTTTTGTGCTAGAACAGTTTATGATCACTTAATTGTTTATTGGCTAAGACTTAATACTTGCAGACAGGACTACTCAATAAATCTATAAAAAATGCATTACACATGTGAGGCAAGTACGGTGATGTGACCTGCAGGATCCACCAGTTGCATGGGATCACCAAATAATACTGGAAATCCTTATTGCAGTTAGTGAATGAATTAAAAATGTAACTTTTTTTTTCCATTGATAAACACAAAACAACATGAATCTGAGTTTTTATAAATAAATAAAAAAAGCATGTAATGATGCAACGCATTCATCATTGCTTAAACTTTGACATATGGTTTCTTGCACAGTATAAGGCACGCAACTTATCTCACAGAAGGACTTATTTCAAACACTCGACTGAAGTTTAGCGGTGAGATAAAGTTAAAAGCCATATGTCTTTGACTGTGCTATCAGATGTAACATTACCAGCATTTAACTACAAAGGGCCGTAGTTAACTGAAGCTACTGAACAGCTGTCAATATCACAGAATGATTTTTTGTTACAGAGTTCTACTTGAACATAACCACAATAGAAATTATTCAAATGATCATTTAATTTATAAACGTTTGTTGACAGGTATGAGCGTGGAGGCTTTGGAGGAGGAACGGGAGGAAACAGTCGTTGGGTTGAAGAGTCCAGAGATGAAGAGGACTGGTCAAAGCCAATGCCCCCCAACGAGCGCCTGGAACAGTAAGTGGCTGATTGTTATTCTCACTGTGTGTCCTGAGAGAATCCATCTGGTATTGTGAATAAGCCATTTTTTTCTTCGCTGAACGACAGTGAGCTGTTCTCTGCGAGCAACACAGGGATTAACTTTGAGAAGTATGATGACATTCCTGTGGAGGCCACTGGAACAAACTCTCCTGGGCATATTGAGAGCGTAAGCCTAATTGTTGAATTGCTTTTGTACATCGAGTGCCAAAACAAATAAAGTGGAAGGCCACTAAAAGAACTGCAGATGATGAGTGTGTGTCTGCTTTCTGTCTTTTCAGTTCCATGATATAGACATGGGTGAGATCATTATGGGCAACATCACCCTGAGCCGCTACACGCGTCCTACTCCTGTTCAAAAGTATGCAATTCCCATCATCAAGGCCAAGAGAGACCTGATGGCCTGTGCACAGACAGGTGGGTCATTAAAGACTGTGTTCATTGTCTGTCTATCTGCAAAAATATTTCAACTGGAATGCATTTTTCCCCAGAACAAAGGCATTGTTTAGCAAATAGTTTATCTGAATTTGCCAGATATTGCATAGACTGTAGATGCAACATTGTGTTGTGGATTGTTTATATAACGTAAACCATGACCTGCTTATTTATGCGTTTAAAATGAATAGTTGTGTTGAGTCCAAGTTCATGCTGTTGAATATATATTTTTTTAGAACATTACATTTGGACTGTTTTGCATGGCTGTATTTAACAATTAGATAGTAGCCCTTTTCATAAATGTATAACAGACAGCAATCCAAGATGGCAAATATCCAAAAATAAACATGTTCCTGTCTCTGCAGTTTATTCAGACCAAGCATAACCTGCTGTGTTGACCAGGCTGAATGACCAAAGTCTGAATTTAATGTGTATTGATTAAACCAATTTGCAGATGTTTGAGCAGTGGTGAGCAATCTGAGAATATGCTACATTGTGTTTGCTCTGTTCACTCAGGCTCGGGGAAGACTGCGGCCTTCTTGCTTCCTGTGCTGAGTCAGATCTACACTGATGGACCTGGAGAGGCACTGCAGGCCACCAAAGCCAGCACCCAGGTGACTATACATCACTTTACTGGCCTTCAGTAATTTAAGGAGTTTTCTCAAGAAAAGATCTTCTGCTTCTTCGACTAAGCCTTTTGTTTTGGTCTCTCTCAAGCAGGAGAATGGAAAGTATGTTCGTCGTAAGCAGTATCCCATTTCTCTTGTCCTGGCTCCAACTAGAGAACTTGCTCTTCAGATTTATGATGAGGCCAGAAAGGTGTGTTTGGTGATGGAGCAGTTTTTGGTTAGCAAATGTTGGTTTGGTGTAAAGCGCATTTTGTTCTCTTTTGCAGTTTGCTTACCGCTCAAGAGTGCGCCCATGTGTAGTGTACGGTGGTGCAGATATTGGCCAGCAGATCCGTGATTTGGAAAGAGGCTGTCATCTGCTAGTGGCCACCCCTGGTCGTTTGGTAGACATGATGGAGCGGGGCAAGATTGGCCTAGATTACTGCAAGTAAGTGTGTACACATTTTAAAGTGGGAACAATCATGACCGCCTCATTTAAAAGCTTGTTCCAAACTGAAGTGCTCAGAAGTGGCAGAAGAGACTGGTTGTAAACTGTATGCTCACATACGTCTTGGATCTAAAAAATAACTTGATTTGTAGATATCTGGTGTTGGATGAAGCTGACAGAATGCTTGATATGGGTTTCGAACCTCAAATCAGACGTATTGTGGAACAGGACACGATGCCTCCTAAAGGTTCTCGCCAGACCATGATGTTCAGTGCCACATTCCCAAAAGAGATTCAGGTATGCATGCAATTATTCGAGTCTTACCAGGAAGCATCATTATCAATGTGAATTTTAATGAGGAACACGCTGTTCCTGTACCATTTCATTTTAAGATTCTGGCCCGTGACTTTCTTGAGGAGTACATCTTCCTTGCTGTGGGCCGTGTGGGCTCCACCTCAGAAAACATCACACAGAAGGTGGTTTGGGTAGAAGAGAATGACAAGCGCTCCTTCCTCCTTGACCTGCTCAATGCCACAGGTAAGGCCTTTTTTTCCTTGTTCAGTGTTTTACAATGTCAGAGGGTTCTTGACACACTTGGTTAAACTTTGTGTGACAAAACAAGTGGTGTGTATGTGTTATTGTATTGTCTGTCATTTAGTGCCCTATGATTTCTTCAATGTGGGAAATACATATAGAATCACAAAAAAACAGAATAATCACAGTACATAATCAAATAGAGGTGTGTACAATTCCCTGAGTATCAAACAAGAGACCTTTATAAATGAAATCTGGATGTTCAGTTTGTCTAAGAATGATTGCCACATTTTGGTTTATCACATATATACAACGCTCCTGGTTTGGTTTAAAAAACAAAAAAAACAAAGGATCTACAATTATTTTTATTTTAGATTTTCCCTTGGCTTTTTTTCTTCAAATATAATTAATATAATAATATATCCAAAAATTATAATGCAGAAATATTTTATGGGACACAGTGACTAGTTTATGTGAGTCATCTTGATGTGACGTAAAAGTTTTTTTTTTTTTGTGGTAGTAAACCGTGACTGTCTCTTTGGCAGAGCTCCTATGTATAACCATAGCAACACAGCACTGAGACACCAGTGCCTTTAGATAAGTCTGGTAGGTCAGTGTTACCATGCCAACATTATCTTAGCACAGCCTCTAACGGAAGGTTTCTGTTTAGTAGCTTAAAAAGGGGGAAAGTCACACAGTAAGATATTTTAAAGGCAGTGTGCTCTACAAATGCCTCCTCTTACATGCTAATGGCAGTCATGCCAGAACTTGACTACTGTAGAGTCACTGATTCTAAATGTAATATTGCTCTTCAAAATGTACAAAACCCTTTCTCAGAATGACTCATTGATTCTTGCAGGCAAGGATTCTCTCACACTAGTGTTTGTGGAAACTAAGAAGGGAGCAGACGCTCTTGAGGACTTCCTCTACCGCGAGGGCTATGCCTGCACCAGTATCCATGGCGACCGCTCTCAGCGTGATCGTGAGGAGGCGCTTCACCAGTTTCGTTCTGGACGATGCCCCATCATGGTTGCCACTGCTGTGAGTATAGTTCCAAAGTCCCTTTAAGGCAAGTAATTTCACTCAGCGGCCATTTTTGAAACGCCGCTCGGGCGTTTGGTCTGAATGGGGAAACATCAAATTCTCCAAAACTGTTTGCCAAGCTTATGATTACATATTTGGATACACCAATAAAATTAACAACAGCTGTCTCATAAGTTTTGTTTTTAAATGTCCAAATCAAACAAAATCTGCATATTTTCAGGTTGCCCGAGCTCATGCGCACTCGAAAGGAACCAGATCACGACACCAACCTCATTTATGGCCGTGTTACACATTATCATTCTTCTAATCCTCTGCTCTTCTGAAGTAATTCACAACTTAGTCTTGATGGTGAATCTCCTCCAGAAATGACAGCGACTCTTTGTTTACAAGTTGATGGGTGTTTGAGTAGTTGCTGCTGTCATGTGATGTGTGTTTGACAGGACTGTACCTTGCGTTTGTTTCATACAGACTACAAAACCCAAAGAAATTGTTTCAAGTGTAGTGGGTTCATTTAAAAGTTTATATTTCAAGCTTCATATGGATATATTTGGATCCTCATGTCTGTGAAGCAAGTATTTGCTGAGATTCCAGTGTGTTTGTTGACCACCAAACTGTTGTAAAACATGTCTGGTGATTGGCTACTGTACTAGTAGGTGGGGCTTCACCTCTGGCTTTTCTTGCGCGTGTTTAGTTGATGGTGTTTTTGTATTGTTCAGGTGGCTGCACGTGGCCTTGACATCTCCAATGTAAAACACGTCATCAACTTTGACTTGCCCAGTGACATTGAGGAGTACGTCCATCGCATTGGTCGTACAGGCCGTGTGGGAAACCTTGGTGAGTTTTGCTGTCATTTTTCATTGTCTTGCATACAAACAGATTTGTTTGACTTCTAAACATGTCTTCAGGGCTGGCCACATCCTTCTACAATGATAAGAACAGCAACATCACTAAAGATCTGCTAGACATCCTGGTGGAGGCCAAACAGGAGGTTCCTTCCTGGCTTGAGAACCTCGCCTATGAACACCAGCACAAGAGCACCAACCGTGGACGTCCCAAAAGGTACAGAAACATCAATGCATTCAGAATTTCCCCACTGGGGTTATGTCTTTTCCAGGCTCATAACATGTTGCTCCTTTTCTGCAGGTTCTCTGGTGGTTTCGGGGCCAGAGATTACCGCCAGATGGCTGGGGGTGGCAACACTTTTGGCAACCGTGGTGCTCGCAACACTGGAGGCCATGGAGGAAACAGAGGTTTTGGAGGCAACAAGGGTTTGTTTCGCTTGAAACCTTATTTTATTATATATCTCATGGTAACACTTTTTGTTAACCATTATTTAGGTAATGGTTATGAACAATTTGGTTGTAAATTTAACACACAATTTGAATTATTTATTTTTAGTACCCCTTTTATCAAGTTTTGTTAACGTGTGGAAAATGGCCAGTACAGAAACTAGCATGCTACACTTGCTTGGCATCAATCCAAATGTGTTCATGTGTTAAATGTATTTAGGTTGCTTTGGAATGATTCATATGAAAAAGTGACTTTAATACAATTTGAACACACTACTTGTCAATCTTTGTTTACTTTTATCAAGTGTTCTGGAGTGAGTGGAAATGAGTTGAGTGATTGTATTGCTGAAAGCAGTCCTGACTTCAGTGTCTGTTGTAGGTGGCTTTGGGAGTTTCGGTGGTGACAACTATGGGGGCACCTATGGAAACTATGGAGGAAACTACACCCAGGTGGACTGGTGGGGCAACTAAAGATACGTTTGCCAAACTAGCGGAATGGAAACCACATGTTATCATAGCCAGACTCTACCCCCTGTGTAGCTTTATGAATTGGTACATTACACGCTGTGATTCTCTGCCCACATTCTAAAAGGGAGCTGATCTGTGGCAAAACCGGAGCAGAAAACCAAGAATGCCCACTTGTGTATTTGATCTCTTACAGCACCTAGGTTTTTGACTTATTTTCTTTGTTAAAAAAAGAGGATCATTTGTATGTGAATGTACTGTGCCTTTTTGAATATAGACAGGAATTTAGTTTTGTTATTTTCATCAAGTGAACTTGGCCAAGAGCTTAATTTAGTTTTTTATATTTCTTTCTGTAAAGGCGTTTGAAAGCTTGTACTTAATCAAACCTTGGCAAATACTGGAATAACGTGACTCAATATGTGAGTCGCTGTTCCATTTAAACTTCAAATTATCACCGATATCATGAAGCCAACAATACAAGCCATGAAGTAAAACACTTATCACAGGTGCTTTGCAGACGTTCTGTGAAGCAACTGTGTCACAAGGGACAAATCGGTCTGACTTTTGTTTTGCTCACTCTATCCTGGAGAGACACCTATTTTGGAATACGGTTGTCTTGAAAAGGCCATTCCAGTTGTGATATTCACAACAAATATTGGAAACACTCAGTGTTTGAAAATTCAAAATGCTGGAACTTCTTACTCCACTAGTTTTAATTGACTTGACAGTGTTATGGCAGCTAGTAAGAACCACGTGCTAGCCACTGTAAGTGGGCAGCATTTTTTTGTTAAGAACTACTACTTTTCTTTCTGGAAACGATGACTACATTTTAGAGAAGCAGATGCGATTTATTGAAAAACTCTGAGGTTTTTTGATAAAGTGTTTCTTTAGAAATGTCAGCAAAACAAAAAATGCCTGCCATCCTGAAAGTGAAGTTCAAAAGACGACAAACGGACCACAGAACCAAAGCGGCTGTGCCTTTTGGATCATGGCTGCTTTGGTCACATATACGCATGCTAGTGTTTTGTTTTTTGGTCAAGAAGAGAAGACGAATGAATTGTTGCAGGCTTTCTTTTAATACAGACGTCCTCTCTTTTCAAGCTGCGCTGCAGGCATGGCTCCCTTTTTCATAGGTAGAGGCAGCGCCGCGAGAGTTCATTTTGAGGCATCGGTGGATCTGATTTGGGCCTGGCGTGAGAGCAGTTAGACAGGCCACCATTTTAGCTTGTGAGCTGTCGGACACGAGGTCAATGAATGCTGTCAGCTCCTGAAATTCATCTTGTTAGATGTGAACTTTAACCACTGGCTGTGGAGCCAGTTTTCTGCTTCCTTTTCTTGAAAAGGAAGGAAGCGCTCGAGTGGAGGAGAAATAAGTGCAATAGATTTTCTTCTCAAGTGAGTTGTGCCTTGACTTTCTTTTGTTTGTTTGTTTGTTTTTTTAATTGATGAATTTAAGCGGATGCACTGACAGTATTGAGAACTTCAAGTTGAATGGTGCTACTTTAGTTAGGTCTAGGCCCATGTACGTTGTGCCCATCAAGTTTTACAAAGTTCTTTTATTGCACATTTCGAGTTTTATATACGTGTCTTGAGTGCGCATGTCCTCAAGCTTCCAAATATTGTGTCAGGAGATACGCAGCTTGTTTACAAAAAAGGGGAAGGGTTCTCACTATTTACCAGGATTTATTTGGGACCAGGGCGAATTTAGCAGTGGGGAATTTAGCTATTTGCACACAGATTTCTAGATTCTACTTTTGCTGCTAGTTTTGTGTAATTTATTAAGCATTTTTTGACAAATATTTATTTTTATAAGCCTCAAAGTGATTCTTTGAAAGTTTCAAGAAACTTGACCAAAAGACAATACCTAAACACTGGCACTTGAATGTTGAATGTCACCTGTATGCGTGAAAAATTTCTATATTTCGGGGTAGCGTGAGCTTTTTAATGTTTCAGACGTAATGGACTCGGTCAGTCTCCACAGCTGTTAAAGGCCTAACAGCAACACGTCGCTATGGAATTACTAATTGGCTCTCAAAATTGGAAACCAGAATATAATGAAAAGGAAAAAGGAAAAGAAATAAAAACATGCCAAGGTTTGGAAATCAAAAGTCATTATTAAAAAAAAAAAAAAGTTAAGTATCAGTGCAAAAAGTGTCCAGATTCTCCAAATATGTGCTTTTTTCTGTCCTACAGATTGGCATTTGTTCTGTTGAATTTTTGTTTCTGTCAATGTCTGGCACATGGCAACCTGGAACATGTGGTTGATCTCTATTGTATTTACACACACATGCATACGGCGACTCTGGTATTAGTCCACTCAGGAGAAGCTGCAAGTATCCACGCTAGCAATAAGTCTTAATGTGTATTGGAAAACACTGAAATCACACCCCAGCCCTCTCCATTCTGATGGGCCATTAGTTTGCTCCCTGAGAGGACACCAGAGCCCCTTAGATTTAGTATTTGCTTTATGTCGTAGCTTCTAGGCTCTGCACTGCATGAGACGACTCGGCTGTGCGTTTATTGTATGATTTTACCAAAATAAAAAAGTTTCTGATGCAAAATTCCTTACAAATCAAGCATGGTTTCTTAAGTGTTTGATGTAGCCGAAATTGGGTCACTCATTGTAACGGCTGTTCTTAATGTGATTTAAGCTCGGTGGAGTTGTTTGACGTTTAGTTGATGCCAGTTTGTTTACAAAATAGAAATTTCTTATTTACTTGGACAGTGTCCCTTGTCTTATTTCTTCTTCTTGCATCAGGTGGTTCTCGGTTAATGATTCAAGCCTTAATCACTTCTTAGGCTAAAAAAGTATGCATGTTAATGAATTGCCATTAACCCTTGTGTGCTGTTGGGGATGTTTTCATCCACTCAGGGGATTTTTAAGTCTTAATTTGCCCTCAACTTTCTCTGTGTTTCAGCAGATGAAAAGATGTATAGTGACATCTTATTGGGATTTTTTTTTTTATAAATAAGTTTAGCAATACACTCTGGTCAAGTTTACTGCCCTTTCGTTATGTTCAGGGCAGTTTTGGCTCTATGGGTTTCCATTTATAATGATTTGTTTTTTTTATTGCAAAGCCATGACACGATATAATCATGCATTCTCAACAGAGAAAACCACCAACAATCAAGAATGCATGGTTATATGTTGTCATGGCTTTGCAGTCAAAAAAAGATGATGGAAGTCAATGGGGCAAAAACAGACAAACATAACGAAATAGTAAATTTGAACAGTACACAAGGGTTAATACAGAACAGGTATTTTTATCAAATGTTTTGAAGGAAAAATGTATGTAGCTTGAACTGTACCTTAAATGAATAGATTCATATTTTCTTTTCGGCTTATTCCCTTTATTAATCTGAGATCGCCACAATGGAATGAACCACCAACATATCCAGCAGATGTTTTACGCAGCAGATGCCCTTCCAGCCGCAACCCATCACTGGGAAACATCCACACTCATACACTACAATTTTTAGCATACACAATTCACCTGTGCAACATGTCTTTGGACTGTGGGGGAAACCGGAGCCCCACACGAACACTGGGAGAACATGCAAACTCCACACAGAAATGCTAATTGACTAAGCCGAGGCTCGAACCAGCGACTTTCTTGCTATGAGGCGAATGTGCTACCCACTGTGCCACCGTGTCACCCTAGATTCATATAGTGCCTTTTATCTTATATGAAACCATGAATAACTTTTTTTTCCACCCAAGACTTTTGAACATTTTCAAGATCTAAAGGACAAAATGTAACATTTTTATAGTTCCAAAAACAGTGAAATCTTCAGTCATGATCTTGAATGGGGCACTTCAACTAATTGAAAATATTTTATGGAATTGCCGGATTTAATATAGCCTCACTAGAAGACATCGTTTATAATAGCTATGTTTCCATCCAGAGATGTGAATTAAATTTCTGAGCAAAACTGGAATATTGCATAAAAGAAATTCAAATAAAGCAGCGTTTCCATCCAATTAGTAAAAGAGAACAAAATAGTCACTTCTTGATTAACTAGTGCCAAACATCACGCAATGAACGTGTGGTGGTTTGAAGCCATGAGACGTGGAGCACAGACGCTCTTGACAATTCTGGAGGTAATTAATAATATAATTACACTAATACGGAAATGGTTAAGGCAATTTAGAATGTTTAAAACAACATTTTAGATGTTTTACATGGTACTCAGCCTGCTGGTTTGTCAACTTACACATTTTTATCATCACATAATCTCAACAAAATCACATGACTTTTTTTAATGCACTTACTGGAAATAGTTCGGTAAAAGTGTTTCCATCATAGCTTGCGCATTCATCCTACTCAATTATGCACAATGTTTTTTATACGCATTTTCTAAATTTATGCGCATCTTGGTGTTTCCATCAACCGTTTTATTATGCGCATATCCAAAATGTGCATAAAAATAGTTGTATGGAAACATAGTTAATAACATGTTCCTATGTTTTAAGAAACATATGGATGAATGAAAAAATATTATTGACTTTTACTATAATATATGAGGTCTGATGTATTTATTACTGATTTTAACATTTTCCTTTTTAATTTATGTTGAGACATGTTTTGAGATTTGGGTCAAAAAATGTAATATTACTGCAGTTTTTATAATGAAGTCCATAGAAGACAAAGAAATTGTGCTAAATTAATATTAGTATTGTATTGACAATTTATGTCATGTGACGATGAAAATGCAATATCACGTCACAACCCAAATACAAATAAATGTTATTCGTTAACATCAAAAATGATGGTTAATTAATAGTGTAATTAATAATTAACTACTGCTGTCAACAGCCTTTCTTTATAATTGTATAAATGAGAAGTTTATGTTGTTTTACTGTTAAATATTAGGGGTGACGTGGTGGCTCAGTGCTTCAGTGCTATCAGCAAAAAGGTCATCGGTTCAAGTCCAGGCTGGATCAGTTGGCATTTCTTTGTGGAGATTGCATGTTCGCCAAATGCTTGTGTGGTTTTCCTTTCCTCGGGGTGCTCCAGTTTCCCCCACAGTCCAAAGACATGCGCTATAGGAGATTTGAATAAACTAAATTGGTAGTGTATGTGTGTGCATGTGAGAGTGTATGGGTGTTTCACAGTACTGGGTTGCAGCTGGAAGGGCATTCACTGTGTCAAACATATGCTTGATAAGTTGGTGGTTCATTCCACTGTGGTGACCCCAGATGAAAAAAAGTGACTAAGCTGAAAAGAAAATGAATGTTAAATATTATGAATATTCTGAGAATATGAAGCAAAATAAGATTTAATTAGATCTAATTATAAGCTTAATTTGTTTATTATTGCATATTAGAAGTAATATTTCTACGTTCACCAATAATTTGTTGTGCTCCTCAACAAAAGATGGCTAAAACCTCATAGCTCTTATGTTTATAGGTGCATCCTGAATTACATTTACTTTTGTTTTTGGTCTTTGCCAACTGAAAGTGACCCCATTGTCCACCACTCTGAAAGCTGGCTGGTGAAATCGACTCTAATGAAAGATGTTAACATATTTGGCAGATGTTTCCTGAAAAGTTGACATTAGTTTATGTTAGCGTATCTGGCAGCCCCAGGTTTATATAAGGAGATTGCAGCCTGTAATCTGTATGTACAACTGAGGCCCGGCGGGTCATTTCTGCTCGCATTGATTTCAGAGTACTGCTTTAAACACTCCTAATCCCTGGATTTTTCTGCCATTAAGTGATGGCTTTCTGAAGGGGAGTGCTGATGTGTGCAGAGAAAAGCACAAACTGACTGATGGCACCTTTAATCCATTCATATTTCCACTTGGAGCGATGCGGTACAGACATAGGCATGTTGGCTGAACTAACGGATTTACTTTGGTGTGCTGTGTGTCCAGGAGAAACTTTACGGAAGATGATCGGCAGGTAGGTCTTTTGGGGCATTTTGAGAAATTAAATTGAATGCTTTCAAATACAATCTTCCATTTTCTATTTGTAACCGTATTATTGTCAAATTGTGACTTATGTTTGCTAAATATTTCATGTCCTGCTAAATAACCACAGCTGAGAGACGCCAGTGATGTGTTTCATCATCAATATTGCCGGTAAGTACATGATTTTTGCTGTTTTGATGCTAGCGGTTTGTTGTATTTCCATGACATGAGTGACCATCTTATAACTGCAAAAAACTCGATTCAATTCAGCTGATCTCAATGAGAACATTGTATTGAAGGATGTAATCAAATTACTGTACAGCATCTCTACTAATAGGAGGTTAAGGGAACAAAAAAAACCTAGTGTTTTTGTGTGATTTCTAATCTGCTCTTTCCTAATTAACATACGTTTAATGTGCAGAACGGAGGGAGGCCACACATTAAATTATTCCTCCAGTCTGTGATTGTGCTCTCTGTAATCTTCCCATAACTGCTGGGAGAACGAGCATGACTCATTTGCAAAGTGACTGCTTATACTGCATGGCTAGCGTTTTCTATATCATTATAATAATAGAGTTCTGGAAGTTACTTTATAAAGTTCATTAAAGGAGTAAATCTCATCAGTTCTCTGCTATTTAAACAACATACTTCCAGTGTAAGTCAAAGCTGTATGCTCTTCAATACAGGCGCATCATTGTGGTTGCTTACAGTGCAATGTGATGTGAATACATTGCTTACTCTTAAAACCTGGAGATATAGACTTTCAGTGTTTGAACTTGGGCCATGCTACCCTACACTCAAACCATTTGAGGAAACCGATTGCAACAAACCATTTAAGTTCAAAAACTAATCGTAATGAGTGCTATGAATTTATTCCATTTAAGTAAATGAAGCAATTTGAGCACAGTAAAACACAATAAATGAAGAGAACTCAAACCAACTGAGTACTTTAAACTCAAACCGTTTGAGAAAACCGATTAATACAAACCATTTGAGTTCAAAACTAATCTATATGAGTACTGTGAACTTACTCCATTTAAGTTGAAGTAATGAGGTATTTGATTAACTCATTACCTTCAACACTGAGCTCAAAACTCTTTTCAAATGAGTCAAATTAACTTTCAGTACTTTTTGAGTTAACTACACTTTTAATTTGATAAAGTTGACTGTTGGGTTTTACAGTGTAGATCTGATACATAATTTGTATGCTATGTTTTTTATTTCATTTTTAAGGGTTAAGTACAGTACATGGTCTTTCAAATGAATAAAAGATCAAAATTAACTTAACTGATAATGGGTTACATGAAAACAGAATGCTTCTCCAATGATTTCTCAATAAACCACAAAAACCTCATTGTGCTTAGAATTGACCAAATGATCTAAGGTGTCACAATAATCCAAATAACTGCAAAAAAAGGCCCACACTGTAAGGATGGGGGGTGGGGGACTAAAAATAAACAGCTTTGCTGACCCAAACTTGAATGTAATTGTGTTATATTACCTTGGGTATTGAAGAATGTAAAAAAAAAACTATTTTAAAATACATAAAAAGGTCAAAGTCTTAGTCAAGGGTTCAGGTTCAGGGGGTCCTGACCAATGCCCAGCAGTCTAAATTAATCATATAGCTCTTTATAAATTGTCTATCGTATTTCTAGCAAATCTGTCTATAACTAAGATTTGGATGTTATTACTTATTTTTAAAACCCTGATTCAGGTCACATGTAGTCTTAGTTAAATGTGCTCAAGGTTGTTTAGTTTTTAATTTAGTTTTTCCTCTTAATGTGTTTTTAAATACTTTTAAAAAATTACAAATTTAAATGTTATTGGCATTACAATGAACACAGCACAATTCCTGTTTTTTTTAACCCACACATAAAATCATTTGCACAACAGGGCGCTCAATCCTGTTCCTGGAGATCTACATACCAGCAGAATTCAGTCCCTGTAATCATCACCATCTGTATTCGCTGACACTCAGGTCTGTTTGAGCAGGATTGAGCGTTGCAGAAAGGTAGATCTCCATAGATCTCAAGGCAGGTCTAATCTTGCTCTTTGAGGACCAGTTTTGCTAATTAAATAACCTGAACAAGCTAGTTAAAATCTGTGCTATGGCTAGAAATCTACAGGAAAGCAAGTTTGATCAGGTTTGGAGTTAAACTCCAGCATTGCCTACTTCTGATATAACACATCTACGTTCTGTTTTTTCCCCCAGTGTATTTCCTCCTCCTCCCTCCTCATGCCCTGTCCCTGTGGGCCTGCACACGCTCATGCCCTCCCACTTGCACATGCACTCAGGAGAAGAGCTGCAGTGTCCTGTGTGATCATGTCAACATGATGGACCTGCCCAAAGAGTTCCCCTGCGAGGCGTCCTCCATCAACCTGGACAAGAACAGCCTCAAGTTTCTGTCTGAACGGGCATTTGGCACACTGCCCTCACTCAAGACGCTCTCACTTAATCACAACAACATCTCCTTCATCACACCAGGAGCATTTAAAGGGCTCCCCAACCTGGTTGAGCTCAAGATGGCCCACAATGAGTACATTCGTTACCTGCACACTCGTACCTTCACAGCACTCAAACGTTTGGTGCGCCTGGATCTTTCTGATTGTAACCTGTTTAACATGCCAGACCGCATCTTCCTGGAGCAAATCACCCTCAAAGAGCTCATGTGTTTCCAAAACAACTTCAGACGCGTTCCTGGTGCCATACGGGGAATGGAAAACCTCACGCATGTTTACTTGGAGCGTAACAAAATCGAAGCAGTGGCTTACAACTCGTTGTTGGGCCTAACCAGCCTCAAGTACCTCAACTTGCAAGAGAATCGCATAAATGTAATACATGATGAGGCCTTTAAAGATCTAATCCGTCTGGAGAACTTCTACCTAAATGATAATCTCTTGGTTGACTTGCCCCAGCAGGCTTTTAAGGGTCTAAGCAACTTGAAAATGTTGAATCTTGGTGGCAATCTGTTGACCAATGTCTCCAAAACATGGTTCAGTGACCTGGTGGAGCTGGAGGTGCTGTACCTGGATCGAAACCGCCTGTCCTATATCGAGGATGGTTCCTTTGAGAACTTGACAAGCCTCATCACGCTGCACCTCAACAGCAACAATCTGACATCTCTGCCCTTGTCCGTCTTCCAGCCCATCTATTTCATCGGCCGTCTATATCTCTTTCGAAACCCCTGGGAGTGTACCTGCGACCTGGAGTGGTTGAGGGAGTGGATGGAGAGTTATAAGTTGGTGAGGGACATCCCGTGCGCGTCCCCATCCTCAGTAGCTGGCTTGGACCTGAGCGAAGTTATGTTTGCTCACTTGAACAGCACCTGTCTGGATCCCCCAGAGCTCAACCTGACCACATCTCTTCCTGACTACCCCACCGTGGAGAACAAGTTCAACAGTCTCATCTCCAAACTGCTTCAGCAGGAACTGAGGGAGGAGATGGTCAACGTCACAGACGGTCTGAGAAATGGCACACAGCAGGACCCTGCTGAGAGTCAGGTTTCTTCTGCACATGGACTGTTTGGTGCTTCTCAGAATGTGTTTCTGCTTGTGGTTCTTTTCCAGGCCCAGTTTGACTACATTAATGCCTCTTGAGATTCTAATGAATACCAAAAGGGCTTGAAGCGCATCCAAGAGTGGAAGTAATTTTCCAGTAGTTTGGATAGGAATGGATTTAAGGCTGTGGTGAAACGTTTGATGTGTCTTGCCATGAGCAGTGTGTTTTCTCATGTTGAAAATGCTATTCTGGCATATGGAGCTGGAGATGAATGTCTCTTTAAATGAATGGAAACTGGTTTTGAAGAGAAGCTAACCAGTAATTGTCTACAAGACTAATTCTGGACAATCGTGAAAGACCTGTTAAACGTATCTGAAGGCCATTTTGTGAGAACTGTCTAATGGCATGAACGCTTTTATATTTGAATTCTAAACAGCTTGATAAAGCATCTATAGTATGAATATGTTTGTACATGTTCTGTTGCGTAACTGTGTAACATTTGTTGTGTAGGAGATTTATCTGATAAAGCTTCTCAATATCATTTCACCAGATGGCACAACACGCTGTCCTCTTTTGTTTGGTTCACTGAGCTGGGTAAGTTTCCAGTTCTGGAAAATGCATTAGTCCTCCTATTCCGTAAAGCTTAAGTGCACTCGGTAACGTAAGCTGCTTCATATTGTAACCAAAAAGATTGGCTTCATCATGGTGTTTTACTGTTATGATCATGTTTCTTCTCTATGCAGAGCACAATATGCACAGGTGGATGATGTCATGCTCTGAGACATGAGTTGCTACATATACATTGAGATTTGTGTAAGAAGCCATGTATATCAATAATGATTTTTGTTCACTTGTGGTTGAGCAACACTTTAAATAAACAAAGATCTTTGCATAAATAGTTAACAAATTGACTTCCATCCAAGTGCAAGAGATGTGAAAATGGGTTGTTAAACCACAGCATGCATGTCCATCATTAACTTCATATGAAGTGTGTGGGTGCATACATTTATTCATCATCAGTGTTGGGCATTTGGCACTCTTAATTAGCTTTGTTGTTAGAGCTGTTAAGCCTAAATGTCAAGATAAACTTGCCTCAGAAAAAATGTTGGGTTTTTTTATGTTTAGTTACAATTTAGAATGGAATGAGAAAGGTTTAAGAACACACTCATGGTACTGCAGTATAATAATAACAATGCAATAATTGTTTGTAATGCAATAATATTTTATTTTTAAAAGATGTTTTTCACTTAAAACTTAGTTCTGGTTTCATGTTCTCATTTTCCGCTCTGATGAAAATGGTTCAATATTTGTGTACACCATGGCAAGGCTTTTCAGACAATATAGTCTGCTTAATCTTGGGCAATCATTTTCACAAGATCACTTTTTACTCGATTATACAGGATGATCAAACTTTTTTTTGAAACTTTAAGTTTTATTTATGTAGACATCAGGTTTAGCAGAAAGTCTACATTTTATTGTCTGTCATTTTTCTTGCTAGTTATTAGTTTTGAATGCTGAATGCAACGTCTGGTGACGTTGAGGTTTCATCTCATGGTTAACACTATTTCACTGGCTATTATAACTTTAGAAAATGTTGTTCTGTTTCTTTTAAAATACCCTAATGTTCATTCATGGTTTTTTTAAAATATTGCTGTTACTGTAGCAGATTGTTCCATGTCAGACATTGGACTAGTGCTAGATTATGCTGCTAATGATAATTGATATGGTAATTAGTTTTTTCTGATTGGATGGCTATCTGATTTCTGAAAATGTTTATTTACATGATGTGATCACGTGAATGTGTCTCTGTATTTGAATTTAATGGATGACTGTATTTACCTAGGTTACGTCGACTAAAGCAGTCATGCCCCTTTTATAATTTACAAAGTGTAAGCTACAGTATATCGCTTGTTTGGCATTCAGATTATTTTAGTTGCAGACTGCAAAACATCACCACAAACACACAAGGCAAGCTCCGGGATTGGTCATTTAGGCAAAATGAAACACCTGTATAGGCAGGACGCCATTCAAAACTGTTAAGGGTTTACATTAATTTGTGTATAACCTACTTTCCCAAAAACAAAACAACTTACCTTTTCAAACTTACCAATCAGTATATATTTTTTCCATTATTTCCCTGGCCTCTATTTTCACAGATAGGCTACATGTGCACACGTCTCTGCTGTTAATGCTGCCATTCAATTTAAATTTCTAAATAAAACTAAAATATTTAAATAACATGAAACCAACATCTCGAACTGTCAGCGGTGTCATTCAGTTGCTTTTACACTGTTATCTGATGGTCATATAGCCCATGTTTCTCAACCACGTTCCTGGAGGACCATCAACTCTGCACATTTTCCATGTCTCATTTAATTTTAGGAGTAACATTTACATATGAAGTTTCAACAACCAGACGCATTTAAACTGGTCCAGTTTCGTCTGGAAACCACCCACTGAAGTGATTGGAGCAATATCCGTCAGAAATACGTTTAAAGCTGTGGTCACACTGTACTTTTCTCCCCATAGACTTCCATTCATTCGCACGCGAATGCGTCAGACCGGAAGCGCAGGGTCATGCGTCAAGTTTCGCATTTCGCTGAGGTGCAAAGTTCAAGCTTGGTGAACTCTGACCTGCGAAATCGCATCACTTGATTGCGTGAGACCAATCCAGGATCAAAACATGACCTCTCTGAACAGAAATTTAAAACATGGAGCAATCGCTCGCTTTTTTTAATCCCGCCCATTTTCGCAGTGCTGTACGACAGAATTTCGCAAACTCAAACTCTAGTGTGACTGCGGCTTAAGAAGGCATTTACACGTCTGTTAACGCTTAGATATCAGATAAGAAAAACGCATGAAGAGACCAGGTGTAAACTATGACATGATTGGCTACTACTGCTAGCGCTCATTCAGCGATTA
Source organism: Danio tinwini (assembly GCA_903798205.1). NCBI lineage: Eukaryota > Metazoa > Chordata > Actinopteri > Cypriniformes > Danionidae > Danio > Danio tinwini. The sequence continues at coordinate 22,802,440 of CAIGQZ010032409.1, read as the reverse complement.
TGAAATTTAAAGAACTATGAATGAAATACAATCTTGCTTTGATAATAAATATAATAACTTATAAAAGAAATGGCAAACTTGTAAGTTCCAGAAGTCAGTTTCAGTCTTACCTTTATCTGCACTGCAACGTCCGTCCATTCAAGATGTCACGTGCTGCTCTCGTCAAATCAACGAAGCCACCAATATGCAAATGAGCTTGATAACGCGTTTAGGATTGTAGAATTGTGTCAACGGCAGTTTATGAATACCAGCCATTTATTGTTGGCCCTGGGTAAAATAAACCAGAATTCTGGTTAGCCATTGGTGAAAATCCTCCTAAAAGCAAATTGAGAGAAAGTATTCAACAGATGTGGCTCTTCGATTGTTAATCTTTTACTTCATTTTAACCCCTGTGCACAGCTCAAATTGACTACCCTACCCTCATGTCCCTGGCTGTTTTTGCCTAATTGACGTGCATTATAATGACATTTTTGATTGCAGAGCCATGACAGCATATTATCATGCATTCTTGATTATTGTTGTTTTTCCTTATTGGGAAGAGGCATAGATATATACATGATTTACCTGGGAAAGAGGTACAATGTGTCATTTTACTGTTTATCATCAGTTGGCAGCATTAACCCTTTAAATAGGCCTGTACAAGAAGTTTCTGGCTTTTACATTGAGTTCTAGAAAATAAAACAGCAGATTAGTGCGTGTGTGCATCAAAACACTTACAGTTTACCATGCTCTGAGAGCTGAGCTGCTTATTTAGATTTTCTCAGACATATCAAGATTAGTGCACAAGGTCTCTCTCTCACTCACACAAAATGTACATCTTCTCAACAGGGACATATTTATAAATGTATATAATGTCATGACGGCAATAAAAACGGCAATGGGGCAAAACAGCCACAAACATATAGGTAGTATATTTGAGTGCATTCTTGAAAAAAAAAACACATTTAAAGCATTTTCCCAAAATATGTCAAAATATAACTTTTCACCAAAAATCATTCTGTTTCTTGAAATAGAGAAAGTG
>CAIGQZ010032409.1:22783320-22801319 GCA_903798205.1 Danio tinwini | reverse complement strand
TTTTCTCTCCCGCGAGTACAGAATAGATCAGCCAATCAGACACTAGAATGTGTTGTTTCCGGGTAAGTTATGTGATCCAGCTGCAAGCAAGGTCTTTACCAGGCACTGTAAATATGCGCGCGCGCACACAAGGAGCGTGTAGTGTGAGATGCGCTAAACCTTTCATTGATATTTTACGACTCCAAGAAATCACTTACATGTAATCAAAGATTGGGTTAGCTAATTTTAGCAAATAGCCCAACTCATAAAATTAAAGAGTCTGGAACTATTAACAATGTATACAAATGTTGTAAAATCTCTCTCTCTCTCTCTCTCTCTCTCTCTCTCACACACACACACACACACACACACACACACACACTAGTAGGTTCTGTAATCCTACTGTAAACATTGAAACATTTGGGGGATGAAATTGTCTTTGATCAGACGCAACATTTGTTATAATGTTTGTGCTGATCAATTCTGATTTTGTGAACAGCCGAGGGGCTGCTGCTGCAAATACTTGAGTGGCTCCATCCATGTTAAAACTTGAGCCTTTGAAAAGGTTTTCGCCTCCATGACAACCAAAATACACTTCTGTTCAAAAGCTTGGGGTCAGAGAGAAATTAATTTTTTTTTATCAAGGATGCATTAAATTGATCAAATATTACAATATAAAACAAAATACAGAAATCCCTTGTCATAAAATAAAATGAATTAAAGCTACATTTTCTACCAAGTATTAAGCAGCACAATTCTTTTGAAGATTGATTGGAATATTAAAAGTTAATGGAGCACCAAAACAACTATATCTGAAGAATGGCACTGGAGACTGGATTTTCATCCATTCATTCAATTATTTTTATACATTCATTCACCACAGTGGAATGAACCGCCAACTTATCGAGCATATGTTTTACGCTAGGGATGTCCAAACTCGGTCCTAGAGTGCCGGTGTCCTGATGAGTTTAGCTTCAACACACCTGCCAGAAAGTTTCTAGTATGTCTAGTAAGAGCTTGATTAGCTGCTTCAGGTGTGTTTGATTAGGGTTGGAGTTAAACTCTCTAGGACACTGGCCCTCTAGGACCAAGTTTAAACACCGCTGTTTTACGCAGTGGATGCCCTTCCAGTTGCAACCAATCACTGGGAAAGGAGACTGGATTTTTTATGCTGAAAATCACAGCAAAAAATGATATACAAATTTTATCAAAAATATATCTTACCACTTTATTGTATTTTTGACTAACCTAATGCAGCATCAGTCAGCAAAAACTCAACTTTAACAAATCCCTCTGACCCCAAACTTACACAAGAAGTAGCTCTTGATAGGGTTGATATTACAGTGTTCAGCATATATAAGTACATACCTCACAAATCTATCTTTTAAATTCATATTTTTAATAGGAAGCTTTACAATATTATATTTGTGCATATACACTAGATTAGTCAGTACTGAAGCCAAATCTAGAGCTTATCTAACAAAATAACTTACAATAACAGTCCAAAAACTAGTACAGTCAAAATTATGTTAATTAAAAATAGGAAATACAAAAAAATAGGAAAAAATCAAGAGAAGCAAAAAGGAAAAAAAAAAGAAAATTTGAGTTGATTTTTTGTAGGTTGTAGTTTATTTTTGCAATAATTTGCTTGAATTTAATTGTATTATCTTTTAATTTCTAAATATGTTTGGTGACTAAAATATTATTTTAATAAACATATCTGTTTAATAAATCTGTTTTGTTGAAATGCACCAAAATACATTGCCTATAATCACAGAGAAATGGATCAAAATATTCATCTTCAAAATGGGGTGTACTCAATTATGCTGAGCACTGTATATAAAAATACTTCAGACGTCCAGAATCAATGGTCAAGCAAAAAGAAAAAACACTCTGCGTCGCTCTCAGACACATAACTGGGCATTGATCCTGACTGCAGTCACACAGAATCAAGCTGGCAGGGCGTGACCCGCCACAGCTGCTGGGAAAAACCCGGAAAAACAAAATGGTTTAAGAAGCACGAAAATTTCCATTGGCCCCATCTCAACTCACACCAAGAGCTAGGGCCAGCAAAAGAGCTGGATGAGAAAACAGCAGAGAACACCACATCTTCACCACATAAAAGGAAATATATATTTAAAAAAAGAAAAGAAAAAGGAAAGACACACTCATACCGAAGAGCTGCTCTGTCATCAATAGAGCCGTTTTCACAGGGCAGTTTGAGGAAACAGTTTTATCATAAACAGAACCATTGAGATGAATAGACAGAGTCCTCTTTTTGCTGCACAGAATAGAAATCTGATTTCGGTTTCAACATTAATACTCTCAAACAACACACGTCTGAAATGCCAGTATTCATTTTCAACCCAAAGCCCATAAATCTTACAACAAATAAAAATTTAGACCATTTACAAACACATTTTACTACATAATTGGTAAAAATAAACTGTTTACAAAGTTGCCAAAATGCAAGGGATGTGCATAGGTCTTTTTTTCCCTCCTGGTCACGGGCTCCACCTGTTTGAATGTGTTCGTCCCGCCGAATGGAATGTTTCTGCTGTGGGTGACAGTCTGGACACAGCTAACACTGAACGCTCGTGAATGTTCACATGCATGAGATCTCATTCAAATCTCGAAAACATTTATGCACGTCTTTAGAGAGACAGTATCCACGTGTAGAGGAGGGTGGATTGGGAAAAGTAGAAAGAAAAAAAGTGTGTTTGAAATGAAAGCTGAATCGGTGGGTTGTGCTAAAGCTAAAGCAGCTGGGGTCTGCTGCATGGATAATGTGGGATTATGTATTACGGCTGAGTTAATGGACTGGTTGGACAGATGAAAGCTACGAGGATTCTGTCGGAGTAATATTATGAACAGAAAACGATCAGAGCCACAGGAAAAGTCGTCATGTAGGATACTGTCTCTTTAAATCCAACGTCAACAAAATGTTGCCTCCTAGCTATACAGACATGACAATATTTAGTAATTAATTTTATTGATCTTTTTTTCATTAATAGAACACTACGTCTAGGTAGTCTGTGAGGGGCCAAGACTGGGCTCACTGCAGGTACATCGATGTTGCTGAAGGTCAGAGGTGGGCTTCTGTTTGCATCATGGGAAACTTCAAGTTTTGCTTTGCTTTTGTTTTCTTGCAGAAACGCACTGTTTAGTGTGAGATTATGAAGGGCGTAAGGTTACAGGTTGATGAGCTCGCTGTTTTAGTAGACCCAGGATACTGGAACCCACTGGCCGGTGCTGCAAACCATGTCTATGGCTTCCTCCAGGAGGCGGATGGTCTCGTCAATTTCATTATTGATGATGGTTTGGTCAAAGTAATGTGCATATGTCTTCTGGAGGATTTCAGACTCCTTCTGCAACCTCTGTAGCGACTCATCCTACAGCGCAAAAGAAAAAGAGTCAGTCTAAAAAGAGCAGAAAACGGGCCTTTTGGGAGATCCAGGATAGAAAGCGGGTGAAATCTGGCCGGTGGCCATTTAAAGGGGTTATATGTATGAATGTATTAATAACTAGAATGTCTTTAAAATCCAGTACACTGATTTTTATGTGAAGGACATTTTTGGAAAAAAAAAGTAAAGCACGTGAGGCCCTCTCCTGTTCTAAGATGTGGAAGTGAATGTTTTTTTTTATATAGTTACTTATTTTTGTTGCACAATATATTTCTCGTTGCTTACCACCAAAGTCAAATAGAGTTTTTGCATAGTTTTAAAAAGCATGAGTTTTGCTACGGTTTCGCCTTCCGTCCACACTTCCCCGGAGTTTTTGAGCTCCGTAAATGCTATCTGATTGAGGCTTTTTATCAATATTACGTACACAAAGTTCAGTCTTGCATCCTTTCCTTGTATGTTCAGACTTCGCAAGTTTGATATGGAAAACAAACTCCTGAGGACACATCGGGTAAATCTTCATAGGGAACAGTGTACTTTATAACCTCATTCACATCACCCTGCCGGCTACGTCGTTTAACAATAAAATCAAAACATGATATGAGGAACTGCCTATTTTCATTTTAATTTTAACAACTTAACAGACACCAAAAATGTTGATGTGTCATGTAGCTACATATTTATATGACCGTCATCTTCACTGTCTGACTATAACAAAATAGAGCCTATAACATAAATGCATCCTTTCATTTTCAGTGAAAAAGCTGAAGCATACCCTGCCTCTTTTGCTGAATATCAGTTTTAATGATCAATAATGGCCATTATAAAAGTATAACGTACAATAAGTTTATACATTATAGGAAATAAAGGCAAGCAATCAGTCAAATGTGCAGAATCAGTGTACGTGGTTACGTAAATTGATATATTAACTTGCGCTCAGCCAAAACACATTATCTGAGAACAAGTAATAGATTCAAAAGACAGTTGAGTCGTTAGATAAAGACAAGATAAATTAAATATCATGTTTAACAAATATAGTGAGATGAGATCCTGTGGTACATCCTTGATGAACTGTCCGATGTGCACTACTCTCACCTGGGGAGGTGTACTCAAAGCACCCGCTGACTGCCTGAAGCTCAGACACCTGCATAGGCTGCAGTGCATGCTAGTGTATGTGTGGTCACGTGATGTGCATTTTCAGCAGTGTAGTGTGGACGGAGAGCTTTTCAGAAACACTATGTGAAACGTCAGTGTGGATGTGGATTGTTTTCATTCTAAAACGCAGTTTAAAACTAAAACGTATTAGTGTAAACAAGGCCTGATTCAATGATGCTCTTATTACTGTATCTTTTTGGGCCTTAAAAGTGAAGTTGCATAAGCTATCCAAGAGGCAGAAACCTTTCGAATTTAAATACCTTAAGTTGTGTTCTGAGGATAAACAAAAGTCTAAGGTGTACGGAACATCGTGAGGATGAGTAATTAATGAGAGAACCTTTAGGTGAACTATCTCTTTAAAACTGCAGCTGACTCAACGCCCATCGCTAATAACAAGTGTTTGAAAATTACACATGTACAATTTTACATTCACCCCTTTCGATCCCAAAAGTAAATGCAGATCTATAAACAGGGCATTAGGAAGTAGGGAAAGATGGAGCAAGTTTATATATACACTACTGTTCAAAAGTTTAGTTTCAGCAAGTATGCATTGCGCTGATCATAAATGACCGTGAAGAGTCTTATAATGTTACAAAAATAATTTAAATATTTTTGTGGAAATAGTTTTATAATGTTTTATACAATGTAAACCGTTCAGCTGCTTTTGAATGTATTTAGAATGATTTCTGAAGCATCATGGGACATTAAAAACTGGAGTAACGATGCAGAATTTTCAGCTTTGCTATCACAGAAATGAATTCAGCTTAAAAATTTTAATCAAAAATGGTTTTACATTTTAAATTGCAAAACTAATTCACAGTATTTTAATGTATTTTTTTATCTAACAAATTCAGACTCTGTGAGCATAAAATATTTCTCTCAAAACATTATTAAATCTTATCGACCCCAAACTTTTGAACAGTAGTACAGTTCTGACAGGAAGTGGATCAGGGTTTTTTTTTAAATAGCCAACTGTCCATTTGACCTTAGCTACAGAGGTCATGAATGGTAGTATTTTGGGATCTAAGCTGACAGCCTCATACTCACAGGCAGCTTCCTGCACCATCTGGGAAGCTGAGCGTGATGTAGGGAAAGGTAGAAGAAATTAAAATACATGCTAAAACAAGGTGCATGCAAAACAGAAAACAGAAGACAGATTTAGCTGAACAAAAGAAGGAAAAGAAGCCAGGTGGAGTTATTCTGCCAGTGAAGTGACGCATGCCATGGCGTTTTAATAAGTCCACGTTCTTTGGAACCTCACCTCATTCATGCCAGGAGTGATAGTTGGTGCAGCAATGAAAACCACATAGGGAGCAAATTCAGCTGTCCGTAAAACCTTCAGCGCCTGAGGACAATCAAACAACACAAGACTAAGGAATGCATTATATTCTTAGGCCAGCATAATGGGTGCTTTTGTGCTGTTCTGAAAACCCCATAGCATCTTAGGTGTTGCTGATCAAAAATGCTGGCCTTTGAAATAAACACCAAAAACCAAAGCATATTTCTGGAAACCCATTAAACTGCATAGCTAAAATGAAACCCATTATGGTACTGCATAGCTAAAATGATCAACAAGGTTAATGTTTAAGCATCTTCTTTCATTAAAACTCGATAAATGTTCACCTGTGGCTCTACGTCCAGTATGGCTATGAGTCCCTGCTCATGTATTTTGCGTATCGTCTCCAGCCGTGTGCCGTACATTGCATCCTCGTGGCTGCCGTACTCCAGGTAATCATTGTTGGAGATGTCCTGCATCATTTGGTCATGTGATACAAAGAAATAATTCTTGCCGTTCTCTTCATCTTTCTTTGGAGGTCTGGTTGTGTCTTTTGTAGCAGAAATAAGTTTGTGTTTAGCCACTGATTGGGAACAGTGTACAATAATAAAGATTTTGAAAAAGTTGCTTACGTGGAATGGGATAAGCAAATCTGTCTGGGTGTTTGGTGATGAGTGTGTTCTTAATGTGTCTTCGGCCAACACCATGAGCACCTACCAATCAACAACAATCCACAAACGTGAGAGACGTGTGCTTTATGAAAACTAGCAATGGTTATGAACTCCGATCAATATACACACCTAGTAAAACTAATGTTTTCCTCTTGAACGCTGGCAACTTCACTACCTCCTCATATGTGACGAGATCTAGTTGATCAAACACTAGGAAAAAAAGATTGTTATTTAATAGAAGAAGAACTGATTTTAAATATGTGGTGATTTAAATAAAAATAGAACAAAAAGAGTTTTTTGGGGTAACGACATTAGTAGTATTTGGGTTTTCTCTCAGACTATGAGGACTGTGTGCATGTGTTTTGGCTGCTTATGCAAAGTTACAGGCCTGATGGGTGATTTGATATGGTGTCTGACTGTCATTCAATCGCCACTGCAGCATGGAGGCTTTATTTATCGCTTGCTTCCAATGCAGCACACCGAGAAAATAAACAACCGAGCCAATCACTCTCAGTCTATACAAACCTGTCACCAATATCAACCATGGAGACATTTTTCATGCTCATTTTCTCTATTTTTACTTCATTTATATTATAGTTTCGATCAAACTTATCAAAAATAAATGTGAAATCTCTAAATGAATTCCTATGCAATTAAATTTAACCGTACAATTTTAAAACGTTCAATATTTACAGAGCTTTTAGTACAGAGCATTTGTTGAAATCTAAGATAAATCATATAAATTACACTCAATTTGTTAGAAGAGTACAAAGTTCAGCCATTTATTTGAATAAAATTCAAATTTTCTAACAAAAAGTTAAAGAGTAGCTGTGTAAACGTTAATACTGATGCATCTTATGTGCATGCAGAAATGAGATTTAAGAGTTCCAAATAATGAGACTGAAGATTATCAACTTGATTTTGATCGTTATATGAGATTAAGACTTCAGCGTACTTGTTGCATTGTTTACTTCTATTGTTATTTGCAAAGCAGACGCTAACTGAATGAAGAAAAAAGATGCTGACTATGTTCTTCTGTGTTCCAAGGCATGCCATAAAGGTTTGGAACAACATGAGTCAGACTAAATGATCAAACAAACCATTTTATTTTTGTCAGCTACTCCTATAATCGGGCTGCATAATATATCGTTTTAGCATCGTTATCGCAGTGTGAACATTCGCAATAGTCACATCGAGAGGATACGCAATGTTCAGTCTGGATTATAAATATCGTGTTTTTGAGGCCTGTGTCTGTGTGAGGGTTTTAAAAGCATTTAGGGCTTAAAACTGTACTGTTTGTAACTTTGACAAATTAATAACGATTGAATTGTTTATAAAATGAAGACTATGCAGTATTATTTTACATTTGAATATTCAATTACTGTACATATGAATTCAGATTGACTTATCAAAAAAACAATAAAATGCTGTTTATATAATTTGTACCTTATTTTTATTGAATTTATCTACACTTGTAGATTGTTTCTTATATTTTATGAATATGTACTTTCCCTACAGAATTTTCCCAATCAATCTAAAAGGATACATTTTTTTCCAAATAGTTATCCAACTCATCTAGTGAAATTGTATTCATATTGCAATGTTAGATTTTTACAATATCGTGCAGCCCTATCCTATAAGTATAAAAAAAAAGCGATGCCGCCATGGAAAAAAGGCCTAAAATAACACATTTTTGCACCCCACTGTGTATCGTCAAATTATATTGCAATTGTGAACATTCCCAAAAATCTTTTTTTACCATAGTGCTACAGTTGCATAACGAGTAAAACTGGCTGCAGTGTGCATGCGGGGGTGTGTGTTGGGGAGAAAGCATGCATGTTTGCAGGAGACGGTGAGTTGACTTGGCTGACAGAAACGTGAGCCATCTGTGTCATTTCCACGTGAAATGTGATTCCAGCACTCATCTCCCTCTCTGAATAGATGCCTTAAATGATTCATGCTCCTCTTTGGTTTGACCTCACGTCTATATATGTAGGATGCTTAATGGATTTGCACACACACACAGAAGCCTGAGGATCAGTGAATACAGACATAACTAAAAACACAAAACCATAAACACCACACCAACATTCAAACACACTGAAAAAGATCTTTGTTCTGTTAAGAAACAACAGGGAGGTTGCTAATAGACAAAGATGCTTTCGGGGTTCATAAAAAATCACCAGCACAAGTGTTGAATGACAAGGACAGACAGAGAAACAAAGAGAACTGAGCACAGAGGCTGTTTGCCACAGCATTACAGTTACTTACATGCACAGAGGCCATTGGTAGATAGACAGCATGTAAAATGGACAGGGGAGGGGGGTCATTGAGTTATGACTCAGTTAACAGAACATCAGTAAACAAATACAACATCAAGCACGCTCAAAGCTGTGATGCTGGAAGCACAGAGACATGATGGCCATCCGTGAGCTCGGGCCGCTCTGGATGGTTCACTTTCAGAACATACAAGACATCGTTGCGTCTCTGAACAATAAAACATGCCTCTAACATACACAGCAATGCACTGGCATATCAAGTCTGGAATTTGACAGCTGCAATAAAAGTATGCAATTAAGAGATTTTTTCCCATTAATCTTATAATTGCAAGCATGGCCATGTTCTATAGCATTAATTCTATACATTACGACACATGCGGACATATTACATAATCAAGCAATAATGCATCATCTTGGATAATCCAGTGAATTAAAATCTTGACAAATGAAAGGCAACTTATGTGATTTAATTATTTTCTATTTTTTTTCTAGACAAAAGGTTTTCTATAGGTTCCAGATATATTTAAAAAAAAAACCTCAATATTCCTGTGCATACATAGTCTATTTTTTAATTGTTTGGGGCCTTAATGCTTGTTTATGCACAACAAAGCTGCATATAATTGCTCATAATACAATAAAACAGTCATATTGGCAAATAAAGGGAATGTTTTTTTAATGCAACACAGTATGTGTGTATCTGCAATTGGGCTTCTCTACCCATTAAAGCTACATAAAGCTGAACAAGAACCTTCAAAAAAATCCTGCTGACCCCAAACCTTTGAATAAGGTACCATAAGTTCTGTGTATCTTTATTTGTATATTCTTATTATATGTTTTAATTGGAACTGAATACTATGATTTTACATTATTCATACATATAATAAAAGTAACATGAACAAACCTATCCTAGACCAAATGAAAACAATGTAGCAGAACTTTAAACTTACAAAAAAGTGGACTCAGAGATGTGTGTCAATGCTGAAACAACTAGGATGAAACTGTGTAAAGGGCTGGGCTAAAAGGACATCAAAATTGTATACACATTGAGCTAATCCACCACTGACCCTCTTCTGCTTTCACAAAAAAACTGAGAAACACTTCTGCCCTGCCACATCTCTAAATAGAAATGTCCTTATAAACATGTTGCTGCAATATTTCTTTTGTCTTGCATCCAACCAAACATGAAATTCTCTTTGTAAAGGACAACTGCTTCCTATTAGAAAATCCATATGTTTCCAATTTCCCTCCATAACCTGTTCAGGACCTGTACTTTATAACTGGAAAAGCTCAAAGGACAAATTTAACAAAGCCCCATGCCTTAGACATGCCACACATAATCGGAACAGTTTTACATTATTTAGCAATCCTAAAGGAATTCATGACAAGACCTGGGGTAAATAGGCTGTAATACCCCAAAGAGTCCCATTTCCTGCCTCTCTGGCTGAGTGAGCTCAAATCAGACTCAGTAAAGTGGGGCACTGGGCTCAGGAGGGATTATGTCTGATCTGTGCTCCCCGCCGCCGCTGCGCTCAACACAGACTGTTTGATCACCTAAGTGATTGGGTGCTCTGAGAACACTGTGATTCCAGCAGTTCACATCTGATCACATCTACCATCAGCTCTTCTGAGGCCAGAAACACTTCATACGCAAACAAGAGGGGAAATGCATATTTAAATGCTTGGCTAACACATTTAAGATGCACTGGTCGCTGCTTTGCCAACTTTAACTATGCTTAACTGTGTTCAAACCGACTACCATGACAGTATCTTAACAGAACAATTAACTTAACCAAGCAACAGGATGAGCAAGGGGTTTCTGTCCAACTGTACAGCTTTCACAGCAGTAAATACATGGAAAAAAGTGTTATTGTAAAGAAAATAATTAAACCATTATGGTAAATGGAGTAAAAAAATTCATTCTTAAATAAAAAGTAAAACATTTTATTGAGATGGTAAATGGATGGATTTTGGCCAAATTGGGTAGCTATACATGAACAAAGGAAAATTAAGACATGTTTAAAAAAAACTAAGACCTACAACACAATATTTCAGTAAATTTAAGACTTTTAAGGTCTAAAATTTGGTTTTTGAGACTTAAGACATTTTAAGACCCAGCGGATACCCTGAGTAAGTCAGTCAGTCAGTAAATAAATAAATAAATAAATAAATAAAAAGCTACTCTACTATAAGACCAAACGATACCCAATTATGCACATATAAAGGTTTTGTGGTGAGAAAAAAAAACTTAATTTATTTTGCAATGGTAAATGAAAGTAAAAGCAACAATATACACTGTAAAACTAAAGGCCCTAATTTACTTCAAACTAAAAAAAAAATGTTTTGATGAAATGTTAAATGAAATCAGGCCAAGAAACGCTCATGTCAGGAATTTTGAAGCAGCTTGCCAAAGCAAATTTACTCTGGTTGGTAAACACCTTTGTGAAAGTAAAAGCTGAAAAGTACTTTAAATCTACTTTCATTAAAGCAAATATTGCATTAAGTGCTGTATAAATAAATGTGATATGAACTGCTGAGCTTGTGCAAACATATTTGCATCTCTATGTTCAGATGCTTTCTTAACTGCTCTCACGTTGTGTTTATTTTGTTTTTGAGAGGTAAGTGTGCATCAAAATGCAGCTCTCAGCAGTGTGGATGGCATTAAGTTGTTCATCAATTAACAAATTCACAATTTTGGTGAAGTTCAAGGACAAGGAAGATGATGGCATCTTTTGACAACTTGTGCATTCAATCATGGTAGCCTTACCATGGTTAGCCCTACATACTAGAGCAAAGTCTAAATGACTTGCTTATATAAGACATTAAAAGAAGTGGGGTTAGTTGTGCCTTTAGAGATCATATATTTGCCACCTTTCATAATGTCGGGGCCATTTTATCTAGAGGTTGTAAAATTTGCACGCAGTCACAGTACATCTGAGAGCAGCAGGCGTCTGGTACTTCTGAGAGCACAAATACAGGTGCAACTTCAGCAGAGGTGTATATGTTATGCCTGAAGCCAAGATCAAGACATGAACTTCTGAACTTCATATACAGTGACATATGATCCACTCCTTGCAGAAACACACACTTACCCTCTCTCTGGCCACCCTGGCCCTTCACCAATGACATTAACTTAAATGTGGGTCTCACTTATGGTGTTTGCGTTACCATTAAGAACTAAATCAAACATACTTGTTGCATAGTGTGGTATATATGCAGGTGTGCTCATGGGTGACAACAGCTCAGGTTTCCACTGTGGCTGCCTTTAATGAGTCTCTTTGGATCTCAAAGCAAAATAAAAGGCTCAATGGTGCACTCTTAAGGGAATGTGTGCAATCAGACACACAGCAACTTCGCTATGCACTGGCACAAGTCAGTTTGCTATTTGTAGAAACGCTGCAGTCAGGAGCTCGGGTTATTTGAGCCAGACAGCACAGGGCAATGTTACCTGTATATACCTACATCACTAGACACACAGAGGCAATCCCTACAGCTTCTAACTGACAGAGGGAATCATTCAATGGCTAACAAACGTCACATAAGTGTAAACCTTGCTTAAAACAGGGGTTAGCATAAGCATGATACTAATTCTAGACATGGATGCATTCTTCCTGACCTGGATTATCTTGGTATTGGGTATAAAAGACAGTATTCTACTGTGCTTATGATCAATTACTTTGAGTATTCGACAAAAGAAATAATCCACAGAAATGCTATTTTAATGCATCCTTTTTTGTTCTATGTACAGTATCTTCTTTGTCTATGTACGTTCATCAATAAGAGACAACCGGTCACAATAGTTATATATTGCAAACAATTAAAACTTGAAAAATGTATAATTGAATACAGTATACACACACACAGACACACACACACACAGAGACACACACACACACAGACATACATACACAGACACACACACACACACACACACACACACACACACACACACACACACACACACACACACACACACACAAGTTCTGTCTGATTCTTAAAATTGATTGGCTGATAGCAGTGTGCAATAACAGTACTCTACAGCCTCTTCACTTTTGTGTATTACTCCGCTCACATAGAGTGACAGCAGATCAATAAACTCACTACAGTTTGACAAATATTGTCGTTGTTGGACAACATAATGTACTTTTCAATGTACACTTTTTTTAGGCGAGAATATAGTTGTTTAGATTGCGACTATGCAGTTTATTTATAAAGATAGTGCTTATTTTAAATATTTATGATTTCTGGGATTCAGTGCGATGGCGGCCATTAGCCTGTCATTGAGCAGAGCAAAGAGGGTTGATGTTCAGCCACAAGATGGCGACAGAAATGTCCTTAGGGGAGGAAAAACTCAGCAAAATGTTTTAAATTACAGCTTATCAAATCATTATAACTGGTAAGTGACACTAACTCAATCTCTCTCTTTTGTATCTTGTAGGGCAGTATTTATATCATAGTAATCTGGTAGTATTTGCTTTGGATTTTTCGGGGTTAATTGTGATATGCCGATTGCAACAGAGAAAAATAGTGGGAAATCTCTGTAGACTGATGACATTTAATGCCGTTCAGCCTTATAATCTTAAAATGTGAGGAAAATCTCCTGTTTTGGCATCACTTTTGATATTACACTACAGAATCATTCAAACACTAGCTCTAAAGTGCAGATGTGAAGGAATGGCGGAAGACAGTAGTTCCTCATACAAAAGGATTTTTGAGACTCTTCGTGCTTGATTTTCTTTTTTATATAAACGATTATGTCGTCGAACAGTTGTATAAACGCAATATCATATGAGTAGCAGTGCGATATGGCTGTATGTCGTCACTGGTGGGACACTAAGGCACTTGGCCTGTGGCCTCATGCCAACGCACGCCTCCCACTAGTGTCGATATACAGCCATATCACACTGCTATGAGTGTGATATTGCTCAAATAAATAAATAAATAAATAAATAATATAAGTCAGAATTATTAGCCCCACTGAATTATTAGCCCCGTTTATTATTTTCCCCAGTTTCTGTTTAACGGAGAGAAGATTTCTAAAAATAATAGTTTTAATAACTAATTTCTAATAACTGATTTATTTTATCTTTGTCATGATGACAGTAAATAATATTTTACTAGATATTTTTCAAGACACTTCTATACAGCTTAAAGTGACATTTAACGGCTTAACTAGGTTAATTAGGCTATCTAGGCAGGTTAGGGTAATTAGGCAAGTCATTGTATAATAATGGATTGTTCTGTAGACAATAGAAAAAAATAGAGCTTTAAGGGGATAATACTTTTGACCTTAAAATGGTTTTAAAAAAAATTAAAAGTGCTTTTATTCTAGCCTAAATAAAACAAATAAGACTTTCTCCAGAAGAAAACATATTATCAGACATACTGTGGAAATGTCCTTGCTCGGTTAAACATCATTTGGGAAAGATTTAAAAAAGAAAAAAATTAAAGGGGGGCTAATAATTCTGACTTAAACTGTATATATATATATATATATATATATATATATATATATATATATATATATATATATATATATAAAGATTGCATTGTGTTTTACACTGACATTTGCAAAAGATTAAGATCTTAAAAACAAATGTTTACCATTAATCATTAATTGTGTACAGTTCATCTCCCCAGGAGCCAGCATGTTTATGTGACATCATACATCCACATCTCAACAGTGACTTTACCAAGTACAAAGCATGACTTTCAAAACACATTTTCTGCTCTGGAGGTTAATGGTAAACAGTACACTTAGTCATCCTAAAGGCTTTTTCAATCTTAAAGTACACACAGAGGGGATAACTATATCAATAACAAAAAACTAAATTTTAATAATTGATCAAATTCTATGCTAAAAATTCCTCAGCACATCTTTAATGAAACATAATTTGATAATCAATTTAAAACAATACCAGCTGAAGAATGATAAAAAGCATTGAAAAATCATTCAGAATCATTCGTTTTAATGATTTAGATCATTAAAAGCATCATATGACAAAACCATACTGTGAATGTATATGCACACTTTTTTCTGTGCTAGTCTTGAGTTATTGTTACAGTTATGATTCTTGGTGTGATTGGGCCTTTACTTTGGTTTATGGGTCACATTAAAGATTACTAATAAGGAAGAGTTGATTGATCAGCATGTAGATATTTTTGTTTATTTGAAGAGAGAAGGAGAGGAAAAACCATTATAAACTTTACCTGCATTGTGCTTTGCTAGGTATTTGTCTTTGTACTGCTTTTTTTTCTTGCCAAACCAAGTACAGCTCGCCTGCTGTTCTTGCTTTGTTTTCTCCATGGCTATACAGGCCACCCGCCTAGAACAAAACAAACAAAATAAACATGTGGTGAATGCGTAGCATAACTGTCGGCCTTGATGGCAGTGCATCATTAAGTGCTTTTAAATCATACTGAGAGCAACTTGCATTCAACTGCATCTTCTGTCCCTCCTCCAACAGGAGCAGCCAATCACAATCTTCTGGCTTTCATCGTACAAATGAAAGAAATGATTCAAGTGGTCATTCTGCTCTAGGACAGAATCAAACTCACCACTCCTGGAGTTCTGGTGAGGGAATGAGCCCCGCCGTGCCATTCTTGGTGTTTTCCAGCTTGCCCTGCCACCAGTTATGGTCATCTTTGTTGATAATCTGGATTATGTCACCCACTCTGAAGCGTATCCCGGCCTCTTTACAGGGGATGAGGTCATCCTTTACTGGGTCATACTCGAACTGCGCTCGTACATAGATCTGAGAAGAGACATCATCAACAGAGGTCAGAAAAGCCCTATAAAAGCACAGACATAGCAAAGGAAAGGACTGGTGGATAGAGGAGTTCAGGGTACAAGAAGAGTTCAAGGTACCACTGGAGGTCAGGGTACAAGTGAAGATCAGGTTATAGCTGAGATGAGAGGCATGCTTGAACGGTATGAAACCTGAGTGAAGTGGCAAATAGATGATGCATGTAGGTGTGTATGAGTGCGAGTTATGTGATGAAGACCTCACTGGCCTGTGGTCTGAGGGTACAGTGGTGTATGATTCCCACATTAAATATACATTAGATTGACCCAAAGGGGCATTTAAGTACAAAGTATTGCATAAAGCTTAACGTTATATTTTCCAAGAACGATGATGTAATTTTTTTGAGTCCCTTGCTACATTTGGACTTAAATGGTTACACAACAGTTTTTGTATTTCAGAGCAGTGGATTGGGCTCATTCTTTAAAATCTTACCTTAATGGAAAATTTATCCTTGATTGGAGGTCTGGAGATCTAGGGCATGAGAGTATTACAAACATCATGCAACATCACAGCACTGTGGCGGCATTAGTACAGCACTGTGACCAGGGGTTGGTGAGATGGAAAATGCAACTACGAAGCCTACGTTTGGAATAGTTATGGGTTGATAATAAGGAACAAAGCAAGGTGGAGATGTCAGTCACATCACGATGGTATTATCAGTTGTAACCGAGTAGATCTTTTCCAGCACTCAGTGACGCACTTCAGACAACAGACAGACTAGTGCTGGCGTATGGCGCCCTCTGCTGACCGCCTGTCTTTTTTCTATTTCTCAGTGATAAAGGGATAGTTTACCCAAAAAATAAAAATCTACTCACTGTTTAATAACCCCCAAGTTGTTTTAAACCTTTATGAGGTTCTTTCTTCCCTTGGACACAGAAGAAAACTGAAGAAAGCTGAAACCTGTAATCAAAAACTTCCACAGTAGGGAAAACAATTACTGTGGAAGTCAATGGTTACATGCTTTCAGCAATCTTCAAAATATCTTCTTTTGTGTTTAACAGAAGAAAAAAACTCAAAAGTTTGAAACAAGTAAAAGGTTAGTTAATTATATATCAGAATTTACTATTTGGGTGAATCATCCCTATAAGGAGAATTAAATATGAAATATATCATCCACTGAATTGGCTCTATCACTGTCTCTCCACTCCACCAATAGCTGGTGTGTGGTGATTGCAATAGCACCGTTGTCTAGTGGCAGCCGTTGCATCATCCAAGTGGATGCTGCACACTGATGGTGGTGTGGAGAGCCCTCCCTCATGATTGTGAGGCGCTCTGGGTGTATGTCCATACGATAAATGCGCTATATAAATACACATTACATTACAAAGGAAAGGAAAAACACACCACTTTTGCCCAGAAAAAATTTACAGGACAGATACACCCAACTGGAATACTTGATCCATGCTTTAACTTTGAGCTTGGTTTAAATGAGATAAGGTTACTCTTTTTTTGGTGTTGCTCAGTCCAAAAAAAGAAAAGAAAAAAGATGAAAACATATGCAAGACTTAGTGTTGGTTTGAATTGGAAAAGAAGCATAAAAAGGCTTTTTGGTGAACACTATTTTTATATTTAGATATCTTTATCTAAATATCTAATACTACCATTACAACTACCAACAATTACGCAGAGTAAGGACTGAGGAATGGTGTTAGTGAATGAAATGTTTGAAGCTGGACGTTAATAGCAGTGACTATCACTAACATTGTCAGTCCCAAAAGCAGTATGGAAAAGCACTAGTAAACAGAGGGAAAGAGTGATGAATGCTCTATTCACCTGGCGTCCTTTTGGTTGAATTGTCGACGGCAAGTCCTGTGAAGCAAATTCCAGCAGTGAAAGACAGATTGACCATTTACAGATAAAAGACTCATAAAAGAAGTTAACAATGAAAAGAAATATACATTTAACAAAACATAATACAAATCTGGATAAGAACACTGCTAATTCCACAAGAGAGATACTTGTTTTTGTGTGCTTGTGCGTGTTAAAAAAGGACATCTTTTGAAAGTAACTCTCAGAACAGCAACACACAACAAAGCAAGGAGCAAGCAAGCAGCTTCAGCATCACACTCCAATCAAGCAAATGTTCATGAGGTGGAGACTGAACCTCCTCTGTGAAGAACAAACACCAAGAGAGTCCCACTGGGTTCATATCAGGGGTGGGCAATAATAATAATAAACATATATACCTCATTTTGCAAAATGTCAGCTAATAATATTATTCTTAAATGAATTTACTTAAATGTTATTGCAAATAATTGAAATTAACGTCCAAAGTAAAATGTAAAGGCAAATGTACAGCACATTTCATTCTTTACTTTTGTGCATGTAATTAAGTAGTTTAAGGAAATCTTAATTATTTTAGTATATTACTGTTATATTTACATTTTTGAGTCATAAAGGGCTAAATGCTAAGGAATTTTTCAAATGGCCTTTAT
>CAIGQZ010032409.1:22757617-22776965 GCA_903798205.1 Danio tinwini | reverse complement strand
CACACACACACACACACACACACACACACACACACACACACACACACTCTCTTGACCTGGCTGTCGGAGTTAGTGATGCTGACATCAATCCAGTATTGTTTCCTCATGCATAAGTCCTTCTTGACTGCTTTGCTCAAAAAGCTGTTGTTCCCTCTTCATGTTTTCTCAGTTCTGTACTACTGTAAATCCCCAGCTCAAGTGGAAGTAAAACACTGTAAAAAGCCCCATATAAGTCCCTCCAATCGACATCAAACTAAAGAGCATTTTACAAATTCATTGTTTCCCATTTAATCTTTACACATGTTGAGGAGAACAATTTTCCACTTGTTCTGCTTTTATTTCAGTTAGCAATTCTCACCCTCGCCATCCCCCCAGACTGAAAGCAAATCCTGTAGAATTATGTAATTTGTCTCTTTTTGGACTGAGATGGAAGTTACAATATATGCTGTTTTACCAGAAAGATCACAGAAAATTATTGTTTCTTATTATATATGACTCTTGAAAATGAAATCTGACAGCAAAATAATGAGGATTCCAATCAGCTAAACAAATACCCTCAGATGAACATCGCTGCTAAAAAGTCAGCATGGAGCAAAGGGCAAACTCTGCTTCATCTGTCATGAGGTTGTTTGTCCCGCTGATAAGAGCACAGGAATAATGCACCAAACAGACAACTGACAAATACCTCATTGATTATAGGAGAGGGTTATAAAAACAGATTCCAATGACTGAAATGGTGAAACAACAAGACCGCTGACAGCATCCTGAATAAATAAATGAACCCCATGAAGACACTCTATTAAAGATCTCAAAAGACATTTTCCTGACAATAATGTAATCAAGCTAGGTGATGTTTGCCATTTCATGTAAGCATTGATATCTGACATTGATTAAAAAGAGCTTGTTCACAAACTATTTTACTTTCATATGGGACAATCACTACTGTTTTTGTATTTAGTTTTGAAGCATCATTTTGTACTATATTTTTTATAAAAAAGTCAACCAAATTCATTTAAATGTAAAATCAATGCTAGAAGCTGTAATTTCCAGCAGGATATCACCAGGTTAAAAAGTTTTAGATGGAGAAAAGTCATTATCAGTATTCAGCATCAGAATGTGAACAGACTAAACGTGAGAATTGCTAAAACAATGACCAAAAATATTTGACTTGGCTTCCCTTATTCATAAAAATGAGGAATAAAACAGTATTACACTTCAATGAATAATATCTATTTTAATGGCATTGTAAAATAGTTTAATACGAGCCTTGTAAACTAATATAACCACTTTATATTACACATTTTAATTCGCTTTTTTAAATTTATTTAATTATAAATGGTTTCAATTGACCATATCTTTGTGGATCTTATGTTTTGCTTGCCCTGACCTTAAACGGATGAACAAGAACGGCTTGGGTTTCCATAATAATATGCTAATTTGTGTTTCAAAGGTTTTACTGTCTTACAAGTTTATCATGACATGAGTGTAACAGGATATCAAGAGTTAGAATTTATGGGTGAACTATCCCTTTAACACATCTGTTTGATCAAGGTTGTCTGATAAGCAAATAAGGATTTGACAATAAAAAAACCATGCATCAATTAATCACTCGCAACAAATCCAGGAATGAGAATTTATCAAGTAAATGGGCTTAATTCTGATTTCATGTTGACTCTATAAGACGTTTTGTATGCGTTTCTGCTGTGACTCACCATGAAATGAGGCTGAGTTAGGATCCGTCTCAGTTCTTTAGCGTCTGTATTCTCCGGGTAGCATGAAATCTCCTCCAGTACCTACAGCAAGACAGAGTCATCAGGTTTTCCTCAGACTCTCATCTCTATGCTAAACAAATCTCTTGAGGTAAATAAAGATGTTGTAGGCTTTTTAATCCCTTACGGTGCAACACAAGTTTGAGCTGGACTGTTGAGACCCCAAACATCATATATCAGAACAGACACACACACACTCATGTCTGGCATGACCCTTAGACCCCATGTGACCAATCAGCACATCGGTGTGGGCTCATTTACCCCGTCCATTGGTGGATGGGATGGGAGAGGAGGGAGGGGGTGATTTGGCACAGTACTGCAGATATGTCACAACTCTCCGCTGAATGCTGCTGAGCACCGGAACCTGGACGTCTTTTGAAGCACACTAATCATCTCTAATGAGCTCTAATCAACGTTTAAACCCACCTGGCAGCCCCTCACAGATGGTCAGAATCACTACATGTAAGGCTCAGACATTTACAAGAATCTGCGATGCTAGAAATCTCCACATGTTTTACAGAAGTGGTTCAAATGTGATAAAGAAGTGGACATGAGATTGGGAAAATGTCTGCAGCTTACATATTCCAGATGTTTCAAGGCTGCGCTCGACCCGTCTTCGGCGGAGGTCTTAGTGTGAGAGATACACACAGGAGAGTTTTTTAACATTGGGTAAATATTATATGTGTAAAAAGCAGCTGAATTTGGGAGGTTGGCAAGACGCCGCCTCTGCAAGTTTTAGTCACTCAGGGAAAACAGTGAGAGGTGATGGGTTAGTTTCCGCCCCGCTGGCTCTAAGCAATACAAAGAGGATAATCCTTAAGCATTTCACCATTGCCAGTGATCACAAGCAAGAGGCCAAGGAGGGTTATTCCAGAGCACAGCTCTTTAATCACCAGCAGGCTTCAGTTGCTTTTTGATGTATAATAATGAAGGCAGTTTCTGAGCTTTATAGATTGTGTGACTTGTAAACGAGACAGACCTGCTTTAGAAGGAGTTAATAGGAAGACTGAGAAATATCAATCATCAAGAAACTGAAAATTGTAATCCAGAATTATGCTAGAATGAAATCTACTTCATTATGCTACAGTATCCAGGTGGTTCAGACTATCCAAACTGAGATTAATTTTATCTTTTTGGGAACTTAAAGGAATAGTTCCAAAAATGAAACTTGGCGAGACTTTGGTTAATTAATGAATCACAAAGGAAGATATTTTATTAAAATTTGCCATTCTAATGGCATTGTAAAATAATTTTAATACAAGCCTTGTAAACAAATATAATCACTTTACAGAACACATTTTAATTAGCTTTTTTATTTATTTGTTTAAAGGTGCAGTATGTACGTTTGACACCCAGTGGATGAACTAGGTATTGCACTCCTGGATTAAAACAAATGCAAGCGCAGGTTGCCAGATTGAGGACAGAAGGGAGTGATTTAAACAGTGTTCTAAATAAAAGCAATGGCACGAGAATATTTTCTATATTAACACCTTGAATTGATAAATTAGAAACGGCTTCTATTTCTCACAGGTAAACAACAAAAAACTATGACAATGAACACACCTCAGGTACACCCCATGTGCTTTATTCAGTGTTAAATGCTAACAATGTGAGTTTGAATGCCATTTTACATTAAATTTATTGCCATATACTGGAAGCAGCAGCAGATAGTTCACCTTAGATCTTGAAAATAAAATAAATTGAAATTGAACTTCAGAACTAAACACATATGAGTGATTCAGCATCTACATTTAATAATGTTAAAGAGGGTTAACAGGTATTAAATAGATTATAAACCTTACCATTTCGTGAGTGAGTGCATATTCTGTGCTTCTGAATGGTTGTATTTACATTTCTGTCATGTTTCGTTTGGTGCAAACAGCCAATTTGCTCATCACTGCGTATCTCTTCACGAAGTGCATTGTTAGAACACGCGGTTATGTAACCTGTTCACCTAATGTTTACATTTGTAATATTTATATTTTGTACTAATTAATAACCACCTAATGGGGAACTCTGAATCTGCCTCTCATTTTGGAGTCTGCTAACTGTCCAGCACAGGTTGCATTTCGGTCACCGACGCATGCTTTCAGAGCCTTTCTGAATGAATGAATAAAATACGCGGTATATCAACAAGGCAACCCGGGGTGCTAAAATATAATTGGATAAACTGGCATTGGGCAGGTTAAAATGAGCAAAGCAAAAACAGCGTTCTGGCACGAAAAACACATTTTCAAAGCAGAAGATCTGACCTCAGCTTTGTTATTCAGATAAACAAGTATGTTCACTTGGCATGCTTCTTAAATATCTGCACACATATTATGGTATTTTTATGCTTTAGATGAGTCAAAAACTTACATACAGCACCTTTAATTATAAATGGCTTCAATTGACCATGTCTTTAAGATCTTTTTTTTTGCTTTCCCTGACCTTAAATGCATAAACAAAAGGATGGTTGTTAAATGGATGTGTTTTAAAGATTTTACTATCTTACAAGTTTCTAATGACATGAATGTGCACGATATCAAGAATTAAAATTTGTGGGTGAACTATCCCTTTAACACATCTGTTTGATCAAGGTTATCTGATAAGAGCTGGATAGAATTTGCTGACATATTCAAAATAGCCCAGTTGGCTGATTTGCAAGTTGATTTAGTATTGATTCACTAACAACAGGATCAACTGAAGCCAATATTAAATAGTATCTGTAAACCATATTACTTCAAAGGGAAAAAAAAGTACAGGGGACACGGAGGACTACAGCTCTCATAAAACTTTTCATCTGTGTTATGATGAAAATCTGAATGATAGCCATGACATCAGCTGCTTATACACTAGAGCGGTGTCTTTTATGCCTTATAGCCAGCAAGGGAATACTGTTTAAATGCTCAAATGTTATTGGATTTTGAGATAAATGGAGAGTTTGCTATATCCTTATTTAGTGTGTTAAGGAAAAAATACAAACATTAGCATAACTAGTCACTGTTTTTGTTATAAGTGGCGATTTTGCCTAGTTTATTCGCACATGAAAACAAAGCAAATGCTTCAGCCAACAGAGAGGCATGCACACAGACAGTCAGTCACACATCAAACATACAGCCTCATACAGCTCACCACGCTAAATGCATTATCACTTTCTTAAATTAACTTTCATAAAACTTAGAAGCATCATGTCAGTCTCTGTTAACAAAGATAATCTTTTAAGTACTTAAGCAAGATGGGCGATGCAAAAGAACAGCCTTTGCCAACACCACTCAGTCATCATCATTTTGTTTTTTAATTTTTTTAGACAACTGCAAACAAACAAAATTAAATTTCTAACTGCAGCTTGTTTGAATGCTTTTTAATTGACTAGAAAGAAAACAAGTATGTGTTCACACAAGCAATAGACCACTAGGGATTTGTAAATGTCACATAAATCATACACTGAGCTTAAATATCTTAAGAGGCAAACTAGAACTCTGTTTGAGGCTTTCTGTTAAACTATACTTTCACATGAAGGTCTGCCACATGGTGTGATCTAAACAACAGATACAAACAAAGACTGAATGGAGTAATTAAATGACCACAAATGCAACTTTTCCCTAACTTACAGTATCTTCAATTTGAAAAGCTAACATTTGTGGGACCATCCTTTGTAAAATGTTTTGATGTCATCACTTTGCATTTACAATATGACAATATCTCTTCCGAGTTTATAAATGATTGAGGAACAAATGCTCGAGCCCCATGCTATTTTAAAGTCCCAAAGCAGAAGAGAGTAAAATAAGACAGAAATCTGCAAGGTGTGAGTACATCATGCAATGAGTCATCTTGATGAGTTTTAAAATGAAAATAAAGACCACACAGAATATTAATAAGAAAAATGAGGATATATACACAAAAATAATCTGATAAATGAATAATAAAAATATGCACATTCTAAAAACGGCATCAAAAAAAGACAAAGATAAACCATCTAAATATTATTCTGTTGAGTTCTCAGTCACAATAACGATGTTTTTTTTATGTGGCAAGTAGACATCAAATTTTACATTTTCATATTACATGCTAACAGACTGTGCAGATCAGTAGAAAACAACACATAGATAGGCTTTATTTTTATTGACAAACATGTTAGGAACCTTTTTGAACCTGATTTTATTTTGCAACTCCAAAAGCTGTAACTGTAGCTTGCACTCACCTCTTTGGCTCTCTGAACAGCATCACTCGTAGGATTCCTGATTTGCGGTGACGACTTGGTGTTTATCTTGTCATACAGCTGAAAAAAGTGAAAATGCATAAATAAATGAACAAATCGCAGAAAAAGGAACTTGATCTCACTTACACTAAAGGTTTAACATGCTGTTTGTGAATGCTGCGAATGACTTATAAGTTCTTAATTTTTTCACAAGTCGACGGTTTGCAAACCATTGCTACACCTCCAGCAAACATTAAGGTAGTTAATTTTACATTCCAAAGCTAAAGAAACAAATGACAAAATACATTAGACCAACAAACAAAAACACCACCACCATGCATTAAGAGTATAAGATCCTTTCGCAAATCTTCCTCGTTTTAAAGCTATACAAGTCTCAGTAGAACATAATAATCAGCACTTAATAACAAACTAATTTAAATTTGGGTATTATGTGAAAATTTGCTACTAGTGTGCAAGAGAATCTTAAAGATCTTAAAGGAATAGTTCTCAAAAAATGAAAACTGACTCTCTATTTATGTTCAAGTGGTTCCAAACCTTTAGTTTTTTTTCTGTTGAATACAAAATAATATTTTATGAAGAGTGTTGGAAACTGGTAGTCACTGAAATCCATATTAAGTGAATGGCTTTCTTCAAGATATATGTTTTATGTGTTCAACAAAAGCAAGCAACTCAGGTTTGGAATGAGTAGAGGGTGAGTAATAATAACAACAGAATTTCCATTTCTTTGATGAACCCTCTGTTTAACCATTTTTTTCTAACTTTTTTTTACTTTTAATCATTTTGCAGACTTACAAATGTAGACAACGTAAGTTAATAATCCACCAAAAATAATAATAGTAAATAATAATGCTTAGTCTAATCAAGTATACAAATTATATATACATTAGTGAGTTATAGTAATCCGGCAAAACCACATCCTGAAATAGAAAGTTGTTCAGTGATATTCACCAGGATGAGAGCTCAAGTCTCTACTTTCACAGAGCAAGAGAGATTACAAAAAAAAATTGTACACTTCTATCACATACTCTGACATATTGTTAGTGCGCTAATTGTGTTGTGAAATGGGTGTCATTTTCTTTCTACATTTCACAAATAGACACAAACATTTTCAGCTGAGCTTTCGAAAACATCATAGAGCTAAACATTGCTACTACACCTCAGCAGCAATGAATGAAAATATCTCGGGTTACTTACCAAAGACCAAACTAAAAACCAAAACCTGTTAAACTTCAGCCAAAGTTGGTCCTGATAGGATCTCAACCCTTCTGTCCTGCTGTTTCATGAAGGTAAAGTTACATTCAAAGCTTAAATGCAGAGGATGACAAACCAAGGACTAGTTCTTCTGATGGACATATACTTGCTGAACCCACAACAGTAAAAAAAGGTATGGATGCTGACATAGGTGCTATTGTTTTCCCTTTCAAATTGAGGCTAGGAGTTGAGTTCTCAATGGGACGACGTGCATTCACAGCCTCCTGGTGATAATCTTACCCACAGAGCACTGGCGTGAGCATAGTGTCCCGCTCTCTGCTTTCCTCTGGCTATGGAGAAAGGCCCTATCATGCACATTACAGAGAACACACACACCAAACTAGAGTCCACAGCTGCACTTATTCACACACACACACAAAAACTCTATAATACTGAACGCATTTAAAGATGCAATGAATGAACAAAGAACAATGAATGAACAAAGTCCATTGAGTTCTTAAATAAAGTTGACAGTAAGGGAAAGCTCAGTAGGGGGATTCTAAAATTGCTCTGCTGACAACTGACTGGTCAGCTGTGGTGCCCAGAAAAGAAATTACAAAATAGTTAAGACCAATTATCTCAAGAAGACTCATATTGGTTAGGGGCATTAGAAGGGTAATGATTATGGTTGTATGTGGTCAAAACATTAAGAAAAGAAATCCAACTTGCTTACACAAGTCATTGCATAGACAAACTTACCATGCACAATAAAATGAATCATGTTATAGGGATAAACCACCCAAAAATGAACATTTGTTTTTTTTTCAGCCTCAAGCCATCCAAGATGACTTTGCCACAAATGAATTGTGGCAATTTATAATGCTTCGATGAAAAATTAGCAGCAAATTTATTTTGGGGTGAACTACTGTATCGCTTTTTAATTGATAATGCACACAAAAAATGGCTGTTCAGTTATCTAAGTGGCTTTTTTCTGACAGTCAATGGTTATAGTTTATTAATTCATTTTCCTTTGAATTAGTCCCTTTATTCTTCAGGGGTCGCCACAGTGGAATGAACCAACAACCTATCTAGCATATGTTTTACACAGCAGATGCCCTTCAAGCTGCAGCCAATACACATACACTGCGGCCAATTTAGCCTACTTAATTCACCTATAGTGCAAATCTTTGGACTGTGGGAGAAACCGGAGCACTCGGAGGAAACTCACACAGAACTCCACACAGAAATGCCAACTAGCAAGCCGGAACTCGAACCAGTGACCTTCTTGCTGTGAGGCAACAGTGCTAACCATTGAGCCATTGTGTCGCCTGATTATAGTTTATTTAAATTAAAAATAAACATACAGACAAGGACACATCTATAGCCCATCTCAAAAACATGTTGACTTGCATTATACAAAACCTCACTAAGGTTCACAGATTCAGCAAAAAACCCTTTTAAAATGTCTCGTGAAGTGCTTTGAAATGAGCATTTTTATTATATGTATGATATAATCTTAACTTTAAAGGAATACAGTGCAGAACAGAGCAGTCACTCCTGTTTTCAAAAATCAGCCAATCACATTTAGTCTATAACACGACTCTGCCAGTCAGAGCTGCTGAGCTCAAGCACATCAAACTCATGACATCCACAATCTATAAATAGTAATGCTGACTATGACTCACCATTTCCATGCTTTAAAATATAGATTTGTGTGTAATTTAAATGGATCTGGTATGCTTGGGTTCCATGCCGACTCGTAAATGTAATCAGCACTGTGGTGTGTCTCTCTGGGCTAGCTGCATGCTGCCGTGGTTCCCATGACATTAATGCAAAAGCAGACTTCATTCAACCCAAAGGAAAACCTCACTACAGTCTATATTACTACCATTTAACATCCAATATGCATAAGATGATTGGTAAGTGGCAAACTAAGAACAGCATTGACTTAAAAAAAAAAAAAAAGCAAAAAATAAAATACTGTGTCATAATGTGACCTTTTTCTCCAAAGTTCAAAATGAACCTAGATTAAGCAAGATGAAACGGCATCTTAAAATAATCAGCTCCAGTGGTGTGAAAAGGAAGTCCTTTATATGACACATATTATGCATAGAGTTTCTTCTGTTAAATAGAGAGATCACATGTAGGAATAGGTCCTTTTCAAAGATACAAATAAAATTTGTTCTTAAACTTTCCAAAATGAGAAGCTTTCAGAGCTGTTTACCTCTGGTGTAATTTTATTCCTATAAAAACAATATTCCTGATGTATGACTCTTGCACCACATCTGGCTTGAGACCCTGCCTTGTCTTCCATCCATCAGTACCACAGCTCTGCAGTTACATACAAAATACACTCACTGGACAGTTCTCAATGGGACAGTTCATGTAGACATGGTCAAGACGATCTGATGTAGTTCAAACCGAGCATCAGAATGGAGAAGAAAGGTGATTTAGGTGACTTTGAACGTGGCATGGTTGTTGAAAAAGAGAAAAGAGAAAATATCCTGTGAGCAGCAATTCTGTGGGCGCAAATGCCTTGTTGATGTCAGAGGTCAGAGGAGAATTTCCAGACTGATAGAAAGCTGATAGAAAGGCAACAGTAATTTAAACAACCACTCAACACAACCGAGGCATGCAAAAGTGCATCTCTGAACACACAACACGTCCAACCTTGAGGCGGATAGGCTACAGCAGTAAAAAACCACACCAGGTTCCACTCTTGTCAGCTAAGAACAGGAAACTGAGGCTACAATTCACACAGGCTCACCAAAATTGGACAATAGAAGATTGGAGAAATGTTGCCTGGTCTGATGAGTCTCTTTTTCTGCTGCGACATTTGGATGGTAGGGTCAGAATTTGGCATCAACAACATGAAAGCATGCATCCATCCTGCCTTGTATCAAAGGTTTAGGCTGGTGGTGGTGGTGTAATGGTATGGTGGACTTTTTCTTGGCACACTTTGGGCTCTCATTAGTACCAATTGAGCATCTTGTCAACGCCAGAGGCAGTAAGGCAGTTCTGAAGGCAAAAGGGGGTCCAACCTGATACTAGTAAGGTGTACCTAATAAAGTGGGCCAGTGAGGGTAACTTCAGTACTTTAGCTATTATTATGCAACTTGTGTGTTTTTTTGTTGTTTATTGAGTTTTTTCAAAAAACAATATAAAACGAAAAAAGAAAGAAAAAAAACAAGCGCAAATTTAAAACTCCCGCCTATCCCACCCCTGGTAGACCTCAAAATATGAAATAAATAAATAAACAAATAAAAAATATATATATATAATAATAATAATTTTTACAAAGAAATTATACAAAGATTTTAAAAAGGATGACACATCAAAGGCGGAATGCCACACAGTTTTTACATTAGCACAATGTATACGAGAAGTTGAGAATTCCATTGAGAGAATGTCCAACAAATACACAGTCCAGGTTCGTCTGTCCATTGTGTGATGAGGATCATCTTGTTTTTAGAACAAAAACATGTTCTGTATTATCCTTCCCTTAAGTCTTTAACGCAGGTAAATGTTGGCAAACTAAACAAAATGTGATATTTAAGTGCTTCTCCTAATGGTTGAATAAGGAAAATGGAGAAGCTTTAATAATATAGTGGTAATTATCAACGTATTTTAGTACTAATGTGTAAATGGCAGTATAAAATGATCTAGTAATTTAAATTGATTGTAATTTACAGGTTTAATATGTGTGTGTGTGTGTGTGTGTGTGTGTGTGTGTGTGTGTGTGCTCGTAAAATAAAGTCCCTTACATCAAGCAATGTGTGAAGGTGATGGTCCTGGAAGACGCTGTGTAGAAAGTCCAGATCTTTCTCACTGCAGTCTGTGAGTGCATGGATCTCCTCCAAACTGTCCAGCACTTGTGATACAGCTCCTTTACATGAACACACACAAACCAAAGTGATCTTTAGAAACCCCGAACAAAAAAAAGCATTCATTTTAAAATAGCATACACTTATACTTTGTGAGAGAACAGGCAGTGACACCTACTTTCTGCCGCTAGTAATCCTTCAGGGTGGTCAGCATAAAAACAAGCGACAGGCGTTATTTTAACAAAACAGAGATGAACTGTGATATGAATGGAGATGGGATGCAGCCACACTCTTGAGTGCACACATAAAAGAATAGGATGGTGTTTGAACTTACAAATGCACATTTATATTATATTCTCAGCATCATATCATTGAGGATATGTATGAAACTGCTAGTTATATTTTGTTAAGTGTTACAGGGGAAATAACTACACCTCTGTAGTTGAAATAAACAGGAAACGTGAACAGCCTGGGAAGCATTTGTTTGTGTTTTTTTTTATAGTTTTATACATGCTTTTTAAGGTTTGTTGAAAACCAATGTGTGATTTAAGGTTTCTGAAAAACATCTGAATGGTGCTTGCAAAACCCCCTAGCACAGTAGTTCTCACAGTCTGAGGTGGTGTGGAAAAGAGAGAGTTTTGATTTTATTGCCATTTTAGATTTCTCTGAGATTGTTCATTTAGCAGCATCTGAATGTTATTTTTTTAATAAAAGTTGTTATCTTTTGTTGTTATTCTCTCTGTTGTAGCTTTTCCACAGCGTAATATGACTGCTTAGCTTGGTTTGCTTTTTCACCACTTCAAAGTTCCTGGGATTATGCAGATGAGACATGGCTATTCTGCTGCTGATTGCCAAATTTATATTTTTACTACATTTGTAACTTTAGAGTGTTTATTTTCCTTTGTGCTCCACGTTCTCTCATGTGTATATATAAATATGTGTGGGATTGTTGGTTAAAGGTGCCCTATAATGAAAAGTCTGGGTATACCAAGGCATAGTAGCATAATAAAAGATCAGTATTTGGAAATAGGCATACCATGAGCCTCAGACACCACTGTTTCCTCGTTCTCATGTAAATTCTATGAGTGTAAAACCCCAGTGGACAACGGCCGATCAGAAGACAAAACAAACTGTGATGAGACTCACAGGCCATGCCCTCTGCTTTTGCATGTATGCCTAATTTGAGTTGTTTATCCGGACTTGACAAGCAGCCATGTTATCAAGCTCTGAGATTATAAAAAAGCTCTGAGATCATTAATATGCACAGCTCATGCTGTTATTTTTAAGCATACATTTCATTTACTATGTATGTGGGACTTTTATTTTGAAGACGTGTGCCAATTTGTTTACTGTGCATTACTGGGCAACAACAGCACAAGGCATGCTTCAATATTGCCTCAAGAAGCAAAATGCAAGATTTACAGATTATACATGTGTTCATCTCCACTTTTAAGGGGCATAAGGTATGTTTAGTTACATCTTTTGTTAATTTATCGTGTTTATTTTGAAATTTGATGCGTATGTTTCAACACACATGTACACTGCTGAATCGTGTCAAATCACTTAGCTCAACTGCCCTATGTTCATGCAGAGGTTGATATTAATTTTTGGCAGTGTTTTCTTTGACTATAGCTACAAAATACACCACACATCTCTATCACTCTCTTTTGTCAAGTTTGATTATAATTTAGCCTTCATCCACAACAGATCTGGGGGGTATTCCAGAAAGCAGGTTATGTGACATACCCAGGTAAGTTAAGGAGTAAGTATGTGGATAACCTCAGTGTGGCTAGGGGGCGTGGCCACTTCTGGCGCGCACCTGCCTTCAATCCCACGGAAGGAGCTCTGGACTATAAGAGGAGGAACGATGGCAGAGGACAGGGAGAGAGGACCGGGCCCGGACATATTACTTTTGCTTTCAGTTTGACGGCAGTCTCCGCCTCCTTCTTCCCGGCGGCCAGGTGGCCGTAACTTCATTACAGTGGTGCCGAAACCCGGGAGAAGGAGGGACACGTCGTCCAGTTGCCCTCGCCGCTAAGGAGGAGGGCGAGTGTTCGGGAGTTAACCCGAGTGGGGGGGAAACCCGTTCGTCTGCCAGAGTGACGGGGCGGCCTGAGGCTGGCGAGGAAGGATCTGCCTGCTGCCGTCTCCCAGCATGGGGAGGAGCAGGGGACGCGGGGCTCCCCACCGGATGGGAAAGAGCTGAAGGGAGCCATCCCAGAGAGCCCGGGGGGAGTCGCCGCGATCCGCCATGACGCCGAAGCCTGCGTCCTCCACCGAAGCGGGAGCGGAGCAGGAGACCAGAAATGCCGCCAGCCAGTCAGGAGAACCGCCGCCGGACACCAGAAGATGGACGGGTGGATAGATTCCTCCACAGGGCTCCCAGCATGTCGTCACTTCTCTCAGTTGGTTGAGGACCGAGTGGCAGCGTGTCTGGAGAACCGAACCCCAATTTTTTTTTCCCCTCTCTGTCTACTCTGTCTTTCCTCCTTTTTTCTCCATCTCCTTTTCTCTCGGCCCGTCTCATATAGGCTCGCGGGTGCTGTGGCGCCAAATCCCCAACATCCCATCCCCCCCCGGAGTATGCACAGCCACGGGGTGCCCCCAGCCAGTGAGGGGAGATGGGGGTATGTGGCGAGGGGGCGTGGCCGAAAGCCGTGGGAGCGAAACGAGGCCCGCCACAGATGAGATACACCTGTGGCGCGCACCTGCCTTCAATCTCACGGAAGGAGCTCTGGACTATAAGAGGAGGAACGATGGCAGAGGACAGAGAGAGAGGACCGGGCCCGGACATATTACTTTTGCTTTCAGTTTGTTTTGTTTTGATTTAGATGGCAGTCTCCGTGAGGAGCTGCCGTCCCTTTTATTAATAAATATTTATATAAAGTTCGTCGGTTCTCCGCCTCCTTCTTCCCGGCGGCCAGGTGGCCGTAACTTCATTACACTCAGATTTTCATTCCAAAAACGGAGGTAACTTTTGGGGTATGTTAAATGACCTTAGCAACTTACTCTCTGAAGATAACCTGCTCCTAAGCAGGATATGTTCCAGAGCTTGTCTGTTTCAGAGAGTTTACTGAGCATTGCATGCTCTTTTGATGAGAATTCTGATGAATATAGAAGCACAGATATGAGTTTTTTCATCCTGGGAGGGTTATAACTGCATAGGTTTTTTCATAATCCAAATAAATATTTAAATGAGTGTTGTCGTTTTTAAAAGCATTGTTAATATATTTAACAAACCTTTTAAAATCAAACGTCAATAAAGGACACTGATAATATGAAATGTCCATAGTATAAGTGTGCAGGTAGCAATTTAATTTTCTGTCTTTAATCTTTTGCTGTTACAACTATTAAACTCATTACTGCTTCCACTAACTAGCTCATGTGTGATGACCCCAGCTCATGTTGAGGTTAAATGGCCAGGGTCTGTACATGATACCAGTATTTTCAGGAAGTCGTCATTATGACACACATTCCAACTCAAGAGTTATTTGGTGGCCCACAGCAGTTAGACATGCCTCAGCCTCCTTTCTGTTAGCTACATGACAGAAAGAAAATTCTAGAGTGTTTAGTACATAGCTCCAGTAATCAAATATTACCTTTTAAGAGAATGTGTCTGTTTAATTTTGACTTTTGACAGAGTTGTTCTAGCTCCAAAAGGATTTATTTCTATAAGCCTTATATACTAGTCAATACACATTAGTATTGTGGCCTTAAGAAATTAATGGAAGGAAAATTAAATGCATGAATGGTTACACAACATAATCATAAAGAATAATAAAGTTACATAAACTTTTTCATTGCAATAAAAGGGAGAATGGCATGTGTAATTTGATAAACTAACAAATTTTCTCTTATTGTTTATTTTTTTCTTTTCTTATCTATTTCTTATCTTATATTTCTTTCCTTCGTTCATGCAGAAGTGTATTGCTTTATAATCAGCCTTAATTCATCGTAGGCCATGCATTAAAACCTCATGAATTCTGTGATCTACTGAAAATACCTTCAAGTATGCGCAGTGCGTGCACATTAACCCGCGGTTATCTTAAGGAGGTTGATTTAACTAACTCTTATCAGCTGTTTTGGAACTGACATACTCGCGGTAAGCAGGTTTTGGGTTAATCAACCGACAGTTCAGGGTTTAGCAGATGGTAAATTAACCCAGTTTTTTGGAATACCCCCCTGTTGAGCAAAATAGGTTAACCTTACTCTGATTGGGTTTACACAGACAGATGTTACACAACAAGGAGAACAAGTTTCAGTATCTATATGGATCACTAGGAACCTCAACTGAGGTGGCACTAAAAAAAAAAGCATGACCAATAGGTCTCAGAACAGGATTAAATGATTAAATCTTAAATCTTAATAACCATCTCATCCCTCCAATCTCTTTCAGCTTTTTTGTCTGCCTGGTAAAAGTGTGAATATGTTCACTTACGGTGCGATAGCCATTTTTGTTTTTACAAGAGGTTTGTACAAATATCTAAATAGTGGCCAATGCTATGATGCTCGTCTTAGCAAGTTACCAACAAGCCTCATCTCTTTCTGCCAGTCAGATAACATCAAAGTAACCATAGTGCTGTGATGAGAAATTGAACAACTGATAACACATATTACAGAAGCCCTCACTTCTGAAAGCCAGAAAGGGTGAGAGCAGATGCTGTATTTGCAGTCTGCTGCGGTACCTGAGGAAGTAGGGTCCTCAGAGAAGTCAGGCAGTTCTTCAGGTGGGTCACCATAGAAAGAGTTGAACTTGTGACTGGAGACTGCAGCGAGCACAGCACCCTGGCAAACAGACACTGATTATATACAGTAACAATAAAACTAGAGCATATAGCTCTTAGCATATATTTCCATTCATCGTACATTTATTTAGAGCAAGGCACAATTTCACTGTATCCACTTCCTGTGGTTGATCTACTTGCTATTGGTTTCTGTTTTTTTTTTACAAACACTGGCCACTTTATTAGATACATCTTACTAGGACTGGAGTGGACAGCTTTTGTCCTCAGAACTGCCTTATTTTTAGATTTAACAATGTGTTGGAAACATTCTACAGAGATTTTGGTTCATATTACTGTGGTTTTGTCAGCTTCACATCCATGAAGAAATCTTCCAGCAAACCCAACATATGCTTTATTATTGGATAGATAGTTGTTGACTGTTGATTTTAATCAACCACATTCCCACAATCAAAAACTAGTTGAAGATCATTTGTGACTTGGAACACTATCCTGCTGAAAAAAGCCATCAGAAAATGGGTACACTGTGACCATAGAAGAGTGGACATCGTCAGAAACAACACTCAGCTGCATGGTGTTTAAATAATGCTTAATTGTTAATAATGGGAACAAAGAGTGGCAAGAAATATTTCTCACACCATCACATCACTAGCATCCCCCATTTGATACCAGGCAGGATAAGTAAATGATTTTATATTGTATTAAAAATCTGATTCTACCATTAAATTATCAAAGCATAAATTAAAAATCATCATACAAGACACATTTTTACTATCTAAACTATCGCCTCAGTCACCGGAGTGGTCGCCTATCTGTTTTAAAGCTGGATTTGTGTGTTAACAGGCTCTTCTGCATATCTCAGTTTTAACAAGTGGTTATTTGAGTTACTGTTGTCTTAATATCAGCTCAAACTAGTCAGGTCATTCCCTTCTTACCTTAGTTACTGCAATGGGACTGGATGACTAGACATTTGCATTAAAGTTAGAATGAATTGGAAGTTCTTTTTTAGTTAGATATATCTGAGTAAAACAGGCTAAAAAAATTAGTACGGCCAGGCATGGCTCTGTCCTTCTGGAACTGGTTTGATCATTGGATGTTGTGCATTGCTAATGGAGGTAAATTTGAATGCTAGTTTGCACCTAGATAAGGAGTATTAATATTTACTAAATGTACCTCCAAGCACCTTCACATAAAAAATCTTTCAGAAATCACATCACATTTATGCAAATCACGAGAGAGATAATGTCCAATAGCCCCACCCTCAGACCATAGAATGGTACACTATACACTTACACACTCAACAGCATAGTATATGAATGTAGTGTCATCCCAAATGGAACAATCACAGGTTTTTTCACTAAACGGAAATTCAAACCGTTTCCCAGATGACGTTTGATGGTTGCCAAATTAGTGAAATAAATGACCAAACAATACCTGCTATGAGTATAAGCGTATTTACCATCAGGAAGCGGTATAATCACTCTCGTAGGAGAATTTTGCTTTAACAATCCAAAATAAATAAAATAATTCAACATGAGCGCAGAAAGCTCTGCCCCTTTCGTTATGTAAGCAAAGGACTGGTTGAGTGTGTGAAGTGTTCAACATTCCACACTTTATTTTACCGATTGAATAAGTGCAGCATCCGGGTATTTAAAGTGCTTTTATTCATTTTAGAGTTTTTAGTGTGAATGCAATACTTACACTATTTATACTATAAAATGACGTAAAATAGTGCATAAGCATGCAATTCGGGACACACCTGTTGCTTCGAGGAGAATGGAAGGATAAGGCATTTAATTAATGATTATGAGACCACATAAATGCACAGCCGAGTCATTTATATTAACATTCTACAATATTGTATATAAAATAAGAATTGTACTTTTTTATGGACTTTAACAAGCAATTGAACACGTATACCTAATAATGTGGTCAGTGATTGAATATTACACCACAGATCATATATAGAAATTCAGAGACTATAACGTGCTGATGCCTCACTTTCAGTTTCCTCCTGGCATTGAACTTCCTCAGCTGTTCAACGGTCTCAGGAAGGTGAATCTTGTAGGCATAGCGGTCTCTCTCCTAACGGAAAACACATACCCTTCAAATCTCTTCATTTCATTAAGCAAGGACAACTTAAGTGCATAAAATAACATCCGAGATATCTTTGTTATTCTACATCAACACATTAAAGCTGTGCTGTTGATACCTTCAGCCAGGGGTGGTTGAGGGCTTCATAGACTGTGATCCTCTCTGCAGGGTCCAGCATTAGCATACGGCGCACCAGATCTTTGGCACTCTCTGAGATGTGGCCCCACTGCCGAGGGTTCATCTGTACAGCAAATGCATATATATAAATGGACTAGGCCAGATGCTCTGATAGCATTTTCTTCCACTAAATGGTGCTGGTGCCAAAATCAGTGTTCAGTAACTGCCAACATTTCCACCAACATTGGTAACAATTAGTACGAGTGACTTCAAATTCAGTGGGCTCTATTTTAACGATCTAGGGGCAAAGTCTAAAGTGAATGGAGCAAAAGCATTAAGGGCATGTCCGAATCCACTTTTGCTATTTTAAGGACAGAAAAATATGCTCTGCACCCTGGCACATGGTCTAACAGGGTTGTGCTTATTTTTCTAATGAGTTATGGGTGTATTTTGAGCATAACATGCATTAAACCAATCAGAGTCTTATCTCCCATTCCTTTTAAGAGTCAGTTGCGTCGTGCCATGGCGCACCTGCTATTTACATGGCAAGCTTAAAACTGAACACTTCACTAGCAAGAAAACAGTTAAACAGACCATCTGCAGCACGAGGATAAAGAAGGAGCCTCCTCCTTCAGCCTCTTTACTTTATTTTTACTCTTCACTTTACTCCTTTACTTTTGTGGATAAGGGAGCAGTGTTGTACGCACTCCACTGAAGATATCCATTAGCCCACATATTTAATTTCGTTTGTTAAGTGCAAAGATTTGATTTCTAAATTCAGTTCCAGCAAATGAGTAAACGAACAATAACAACAAAGTGTGGTCAAAAAACTGGACATTAGGAAGGCATAAAGGCGGCATGGAGGTAGTGTTTTTTTTATATCTGTTGTAAAAAAAAAAAGGATAACCCAGTCCAGGAGACTCGAACAAGCAGAATAATTTCTTTATTGAGACGTGTTGGTTAATCTGCAGCCTTACAGCATCTTCAAGAATCCACAAGTCTGCAAGAGTCTAATGTAGTCTCTTACGGGTCTGCAGTCTGCAAGTTTTATCAAAAGTCTAAAAGCAAGTCTAATGTGAGTCTGTAATATGTTTTAGGGGGAGGGGAGTGGATAGGTGAAGATGGCTAAACAAAGTGTGTAAATGAAGTATTAGAGTCAGCAAAATAAACGGCATATGGGTTTTAGAAACCTGCCCAGCAACACACAAGTTAATCAACAAAATGGTTTCTTTGGCCTGAAAGTATCACCCAAAGACAAAGGAGGAGTCGTTGAGACCATGCCTTTAGCATTTGCATCATTTTGGCACAGTCAGTGCTCAGGAGTCAATTGGTTTTAAGGTCTGTCACACCCTAGCTAGATTTTTGAATGAAATGTCATGTTCTTTGTTTTTTATTTATTTATTTATTTAT
>CAIGQZ010032409.1:22694107-22733351 GCA_903798205.1 Danio tinwini | reverse complement strand
ATAAGTGAGCATTTAGCAATTGAGGAATTAAAAAGCTCACCCTATTTCACAAAACTGCTGAGAGAGCAACATACGCAGGCTCCTCAGGACAGGGAAAGGCATATTCATGTCTTGTTTAGAGACGCTTTTTAGAGATCATTGACCCAAAATCTTTGAAATAATTGCTCGTTCCTACGCTAAAACCACATGCATGTGCGCACCTTAAAACTAAACTAAATAAACAACTTGACTGTACTGCATTTGGATGTCTTGCGCATACTGTATGTGTCAAACACAAAACTTTCATTTTGGTGTCTTCATCAATTTAAATGAACAAAAAGTTTTTTTCTGTAGACTGTCTGACAAAAGTCTTGTTGTCGATCCCAGTTGTAAGAGCAACAAATAATAGCTTGACTTCTAATTGATCATTTGGAAAAAGGGCAGAAGGTAGATTTTTCCCATGAATCATCTGTTGAACTGCATCTCAATCATCACAAATACTGCAGAAGATCTATTGAAACCCACATGGACCCAAGATTCTCACAGAAATCAGTCAAGTTTGATGAAGAAAAAAAAATCATGGTTTAGGGTTACATTCAGTATGGGGGTGTACAAGAGATCTGCAGAGTGGATGGCAACATCAACAGCCTGAGGTATCAAGACATCTGTGCTGCCCATTACAAATTCTTCAGCAGGATAGCCCTACTTCTCATACTTCAGCCCCCACCTCAAAATTCCTGAAAGCAAAGGTCAAAGTGCTCTGGGATTGGCCAGCCCAGTCACCAGACATGAACATGAGCATGTCTGGGGTAAGATGAAGGAAAAGGCATTGAGTATGAATCCAACAAACCTTAATGAACTCTGGGA
Organism: Danio tinwini; assembly: GCA_903798205.1. Classification (NCBI taxonomy): domain Eukaryota; kingdom Metazoa; phylum Chordata; class Actinopteri; order Cypriniformes; family Danionidae; genus Danio; species Danio tinwini. Next base: position 22,732,505 of record CAIGQZ010032409.1, on the reverse strand, counting down.
GTCCTTCAAGAATGCTTTCTTTGCCATTCCAGATGACTTTATTAATAAGTTATTTAAGACAATGCAGAGATGTATGGATGCAGTCCTCCAAGCTCATGGGAGTCATACACAATATTAATCTTTTTCCACTGCACTTTGACTTTATATTCTATACTGTACACTATTTCTGTAAACTGACAAGACAGGTCTCAGCAAAGTCAGACCTTACTGTCCTAATTAAATAATTCAAAATCAAGGCATAATCATATTTTTATTGGTAAAATAAGCGTAATTCAGAGGTCTTTGTCTTTCGTATAAGCCTCTTCTGATACCAAATGATCAACTAAAAGTCAAGTTATTATTTGTTGTCTCTAAAACTTGGATAGGCAACAATACTTTTGTCAGGTAGTGTACAGAGAAAACAAACATCTTTATATTGTAATGAAGGACTTACAACTCAAACACCATGTAGAGCATCCCATCAGAGCTGTAGGTCTCCAGAAGCTCCACTATATGAGGATGTTTCAGCATGTGGCAGATACTGGCTTCCCTCTTCAGGTCTGAAAAGACAAAGTGAGAGACAAATGTTAGCTGCATTTCACAAGAATTAATGTTTAACAAATAATTAAAGGCCATTTGTAGAAAATACACAATTTATTATCTTTAACAACATTAAACTACTCGCAATGTTAAAGTACAATAAATAATGCATTGTATGTTCATAAGTTTACCGTCTGTAATATCCCAGTTTAATACAAAAAAGTCAAACTCGGCTCTATGTTCTGATCTTGCACATCTTTAAAAGCAAAGCTAGATTGCTTTATATGCTAATTCAGATGCAAGTTTTGGCACAATTAGCAAAAATGTTTAAAGTTGTGCAATCACACATCTGTGTCGCAAGATAAGTCTATATAGAGGACCACACACACACACCGCTGATCTTCACATCTGTGATTAAAACTGTTGGAGTTTAGAATCACACAGCCATGAGAAAACAGTAAAACACTTGTTTCACAAACCAGATGTGGTGTTCAAGCTCGGTTAAGAGCAAAAATGCATAAAGAGTTATTTCGCACCACATTAAATTTAGCATGGCCCCAGATTTCCTTAGAGTTTATCAACCAATATATTATCTCCCAGATCAAAATCACTTTAAATGTGTTTCTAAAGTGCAAAGCTGACAGAGATCTCTCTTTTAAAAGTCTCACCTCCACTTCTTCATTTTTGCATTGACCTTCTGATGCCACAAGAGATAAGTTTATGCATAAAACAATATTTTAAAAACCATTCGGTAGAGGGGACAATGATACGAAGCTTACTTTTTGTACAGATCTATAATTATATTTAAAAAGCTTTGATAATACAGTAAAGTGCAAGAACTTTAAAAAAAAACTCTCCTATGATTCATTTATACTGATTTAGACTTTTCAAAAGGTCCGGGTGTTTAAAAAAATTATTTATTGCATTTATAAATTGCATATTAGATTGTATGCAGATGCTCTTCCACTACAATCAATCTAACGCTATAAATTCTTTCTAAATAGAGGTATAAATTAAACTGGAATATATGTTGCAGAATAACAAAATATTAAAATGTTAGATTTTTTCAATATGGAACAGTCCTACCGGAAACCCATTTATATGTTTAAATCTCTTATCAATATGATTCTCAGATAAATCTGTTAATGTTTAAGTAATCACATGTTACTTAAACTTAAAAGTAAAATGTGTGGTTGTAAAACTTAACATCGATACAAGCCCTCTAACCCCTTCCATAATTAACATTCCCTGATTCATGCTGATAAAAAAACACACTGAAAAAAATATTAAAAACAACTTTGGAAGGACTTCCCAGTAAATCCCACTATCAAACACTTGGAGAGGCTGTGGAGCTGCGAAAGCGTCAAATAAAAGAATAGTGTTACAAATAAAAGATGTGTTACAATCTAAGCATGAAATTAGCATGTGAGACACAGCTTTATTATATATACCCAACTAAGCTAAAGCACTGCAGCTCGACCCCCTGTGAAACAAATAACTGTGTTCTGTTTAATAGAGACAGAGCATATAGAACAGGAAATGAGCATTACACTGTGTCGGACGCTTGCTAAGTAACCACAAGACCATGACTAGCAGCAACAATATGCACCGCATTATAAGTGTGCATGCATAAATAAGTGCCTCCTCCTTTCCTGGAACTCCTCTCCATTCGTTCAAATTCACTCACTTCCTCCCTAAAGGAAAATCTTCCCCCATTTCCTGACTTGTTTCATCAGCTGTGACCCAGTTGGCAAGTCAGGAGAGGGAAAATACCTTTCATACTGTATATCACTGCAGAATACAGTAAAGATACACAAACATCTGACAGCATCTGATGAATGCGGCTTCTGCATTGAGATGCAACAAAAGCCGATTGCTCTCATTGTAATCACCAAAGGTCACCTCAACGGAAAACTTTTTCTGTGTTTGACATGTGAACACATAAATCAACATCTGCTCAATCAGATCGACCAGCAGAGATGCTTGTTAGAACAGACAGTCCCTTATATACTGTGCTCAACATAATTGAGTACACCCCATTTTGAAAATGAATATTTTTATTTATTTCTCAGTAAATATAGACTACCTGACAAAAGTCTCGTCACCTATCTAAGTTTTAGGAACAACAAATGATAACTTGATTTCTAGTTGATCATTTGCTATCAAAAGTGGCTTATATGAAAGGCAAAGGCCTCTAGATTACGCTTATTTTACCAAAATAAAATATGATCATGCCTTGATTTTTATTTATTTAATTAGGACAGTAAGGTCTGACTTTGCCTAGACAAGGCTTGTCAGTTAACAGGAATAATGCACAGCATAGAATATAAAGTCATGGTGCAGTGGAACAAGAATTAATATTGTGTCTGACTCCCATGAGCTTGGAGGACTGCATTAGGCATGGGACAATAACCGTTTTCAAGGTATACCGTGGTTTGAAAAAGTCAAGGTTTTAAAACCATAAATTTTCTGTAATACCGTTCCTAAGGTATGCAAGATATTTTATTTACTTTTTTTCTTAGTTTTTTTTTGTACAACAGTATCTCCAGCAGAAAAGATAACCAAAGATGCCGTTTTAAATTGTAAAGAAATCTGTGTTTCTGAAACTAATCAAGACAGCAGAAGTCAATGATTGATTTGAATTATTTAGCCTGACATGTTTACTGCTCCAAAATATTTTAAATCTTTCAAAAAATAAAATATATTGTTTTCAAAGGGGGAATTTTTTTTTTGCTTTTTACCCAGACATTTAAAAAGAATATATTTTAGAGCAGTAATCACAATACCATGATATTTTTTATCCAAGGTTATCATACCGTCAGAATCTTATACCGGCCCATGCCTAGACTGCATCCATACATCTCTGCAATGACTCAAATCACTTATTAAATAATAATAAAGTCATCTGGAATGGCAAAGAAATCGTTCTTGCAGGACTCTCAGAGTTCATCAAGATTTAGTTGATTCATCTTTAATGCCTCCTCTATCTTTCCCCAGACATGCTCAATAATGTTCATGTCTGGTGACTGGTCTGGCCAATCCTAGAGCACGTTGACCTTCTTTGCTTTCAGAAACTTTGATATGGAGGCTGAAGTATGAAAAGGAGCGCTATCCTGCTTAAGAATTTGCCCTTTCCTGTGGTTTATAATGTAATGGGCAGCACAAATGTCTTGATGCCTCAGGCTGTTGATGTTGTCATCCATTCTGCAGATCTCTTGCACAATTCGATACTGAATTTAACCCCAAACCATAATAGTTCCTTCACCAAACTTGACTGATTTCTCTGAGAATCTTGGGTCTATGTGGATTCCAATAGGTCTTCTGCAGTATTTGAGATGATTGGGATGCAGTTCAACAGAAGAATTATCAAAAAAATCTACCTTCTGCCACTTTTCCAAATGATCAGCTACTTGCTGCTCATACAACTGGGATTAACAACAAGACTTTTGTCAGAGATTGTAGGTAAGATATTTTGTTGCATTTGAACAAAACAGATTCATTAACCAGATATATTTATAAAAGTAATATTTTAGTCAATAAACATCTTTAGAAATGGAAAGATAATAATAATAATTTAAATTCATGCAAAATATTGCAAAAAATTACAATCCACAAAATTTAAACAAAATTTTATAAAGTTTTAAATTTTCTTGAATTTTGCTTTTTTAACATTTTTATTTAATATTTGTCTCTAACATAAATTTGTGTGTACTCATTTTTATTCATGAGTTATTTTGTTAGATTAGCTCCAGATTTGGCTTCAGTACTGACTAACCTAATGCATATGCACACATTTAATATTGTAAAGCATCCTAGTGAAAATATTAATCTAAATGAGAGATTTGTGAAGAGTGTATGGTATGTTGAGCACTGCATGCAGACTGCTGTATGGATCATTTTCATCTATCTAAACAATCTATCCACTTGTTAAGTCGTGACACATGAAATACTGTTTCCGGGTCCAAGCCGCTGCTCATTTGAATTGAGAAAATATTTGTTTATGACCACTTTTTAGTCATATCACACATTAAAGTTAATTTGATATAATATTATGGTGTACAAAACCTCTGGACAATATTTTCACAATTTATAAAAAAAATAAATCACATTCTGTGCACCTGATATTAGGCATGGGTATACATATTGCAATCGTGTTTTTCAAAATTATTACATCACTTTGTAAACGTTTATTATTACCATATGTTCCTCCCTATACAGTTCGATATAGCACTTGGACCCGGAAGCCATTTCGCCTGACATTTTCGCTATTAAGTTTAAATGGGAGTCAGTAAATGCAAATGAACTTTTTACAAAAAAGGGCTCAATAAATGGCATAATATAACATGTTTTTATGACACTTGACTTTAACTATTTTCTATTAATGTTTGACAAACAAACCTTTTATCTTCCATTTAAAATGCTATGCTTATGAACTGAGCTCTTGCTAACAGGCTTGATAACAAAACATAAAATTGTAGTACAATTCATACATTGTACTTTTTCAAGGTTGTTTACTGTAAAATTTAAAAAACAACATTATTGACATTATTAACAAATTAATTAAAAGCAACACTACAGACATTTATAAAGTTCCAGAACAATTCTATTGTAAATAATTGCTTTTGAAAAAGAAGATACATTTACCACAAAACATTGTTTTTAAATGTTGATAATAATACATTATGTTCCTTCTTGTGTGCATATAATGAAGATTTCTGAAGGATTATGTGACACTGAAGAGCAGAATAATGGCTGACGATTCAGATTTCCTGTACCATCACGGAATTAATGTTTTAAAATAGCATACAGTATATTATATACTGTATATGAAAAGCATTTTACCAACTGCAAACTTTCCAAAGGCAGTGTATGTATGTCTAAGTGCAGCTTAAATATACAGAGTTTTTAAGGGCCACTATTTTTAAGCTCATAAGAGTTTGTGAATGGCTCATCTTAATCCCGCTGTGTGCTGTGGCAGTTTAGCCCTTTGGCATGGCTTCTGGCCTTTTAATGACCAGTCCATCACTATGGCAACACCTTGACTATACTGGGTGCTTCGTGTTCGGAGGTGAGAGAGGAAAAAATTACCATGTTTAGACTTAGATTTAACACTTTTTACAGCCTGTTTGCAAATTAACATGATATGTTGGTGTCCAATGTGACAAAATATACATTTAAGTGGACCTACAACTAATACTTACAATACTGACACTGAGAAGGAGCCATTATAAATAACAATTAATAATTAAATAATAAAGTCATTGGGATTCTGGTATACTGAAAAAATATATTTCTGCAAAAATTTTGCATATAATTTATATGGGTTGAATTTAAAACAATTTAATTTCTTGAGGTTAAGAATTACAAATTAACTTCATTTGTTTGTTTATATTCAGCCGAAATAAATTTTTACAACCATTTAACAAAACAATTTCAGTAAATCCAAGAAATCATCTTTGAATAATTGTTTTCAGTGTAGCTTCACAATATTCTGATTGAACCACTCAACCATTAAATATGGTTTGTTTTGAGGATTTTTTCCTATTTTTCTGGACTTTAAATGAGCCTATGGAGGATGAGGGAGCTCTCAAATTTCATAAAAAATATCTTAAATTGTATTCCAAACACAAACGAAGATCTCAGGGGACTTGCAATGACATGAGGATGCATATTAATAACATAATTTTAGTTTTGGGGTGAACTAACCCTTTAACAAACAGCCTTTGAAATTACACAAACACCACATTCACATAAGAAATATTCACCCTTGTGCAGTGTCTGTGCCTTTTCTCTTCAACAGTCTATTGTTGATGGATATCAGTCTATCATCTACAGTTTAAGTATCCTTAGTAGCTTGTTCTTGTTCCATTTACTCAATTACTTGTCCAACTATACAGCAATAGAAGCTTGATTATCTGAGGAGGAAAACATTTGAAATCTGAGAGTGGCAGTTTCTCACAGAGAAGAGGCAACTTGGCATGAATGATTGGCACAACATTCCCACACAGTTTGGACACTCTCACAAATCCATCTCTATCCAAGGAGCCTCCCACGGGACATTCCCTGGACTATCGGTGTCTACAAGTGGCCAAGTGTTTCCCAACACACTCCTCAGCATGTCCATATGACACTCTCAGTGAAGATTTTGCAGGTTCTCAGTTGAAGGCTAGCTGAGCCGCAGTAATTTTTCAGGGTGATAAAACATGTCGGCTGGCTCCAGCAGGAAGGATCTGACGGCAGACATCCAGCACCTGAACAATCCCTCTCATCTTCTCTGACAGATAAACACAAACACACTCACACTCTCCTGACCTTCTGCTGTCCCCCTGGACTCTGCTTCGCTTTATCTTCCACTATGCACTGTGTGTGAGCAAGTGCGTTTTGAAGAGATGGGCAGATGGTCTAGTCCTTCAAATAAGTGTCCTAAACTACATTGTTAATATGAGACGAGAACAATTCAGAGCTGGCTTGCAACTCTCTCCATTTTCTGGTCTTTTCTGATACATTTTAGATGTAATTTTAATACTATTATTATGATAATAATAATAATAATAATAATTATTATTATTATTATTATTATTATACTATGTTGCAATTATTTGCTAATATTTATTTTAAGGTGCCATACACTGCATTAGGTAAATAAGTTCAAATGTGTCTGATATCTAGATATATGGCTTAATTAAAATTTCCATAACCAGGGTTTTTGCAGGTTTTACAAAGTCAAATTTAAAACTTTTAAAAGACCATGAGTAATGAAATTCCAAACTTATAAAGGGCTAAAGGCTAAGAATTTTTTAATGGCCCAGCAGAAAAAAAAATTTACTTGCCCCATCTAAAAACTATATCTAATTAGTTATTCGTTAGCCACATATTTTTAAAATGTATCAAAGCAAGCAGGTCCTAGTTGTATACATACATTTTTTCAACATAACTTAAAAAAACTCTTTAAAAACTAAATGTATGCACAGAAAGCTGTTAAAAAATTAGTTATGCATATAGTTTTGCTATTTCACAACTTTTATTGTTGTGATGAATGTGTGTTGGATTGATTGAGTAGCCTTACAGTACATACACTTAAAAAAATGACTTTTGCTGCTTGCTCAAACTACTTATTTAAAATGAGTTGAAACAACACAATTCTTAAGGTTTTAATTGTTTTATGTTCAATCCATTTTAATTTGTAAAAATGATTAAGTTAACTTCATTGATTTGTGTTGGAACAACATGAAGGAATTGTGTGAAACCCAGCATTTCATGCAGCGTAAAAAAAGTAAAAAATATCTGCTTAAAAAGATTTAAGACCTACAACTCCATATTTCAGTGAATTTAAGATTTTAGATTAGATTAGATTAGATTAGAAAATTTTGATTTTGAAATTAAACTATTTGAAACTGATATTTAAGACCGGTGGATACTCTGATAAATGGTTTCATATGCTCATTTATTACTCCATAAAAAAACTAAAACCAGAAGGTTATACTGACTAAATATGGTCAATATGTTATCTATCTAGTGATTTGATGATCTACCTACTTGCCAGGTCCTAGCAACAAAGAACGTGTCCTAAAATACATGTAAATGTGCACCATGAGTAATGCAACAGTCTGTTTTGTGTTCAGATTGGCCTTTTGTTTACTGGGGTTTTATACGAAAACACTATACGCTATGTAATTAACATGAAAAACAATGAGGAAACAATAATGTCTGATGCTCATGCTATGGCCATTTCCATATACTGATCTCTTAAGATTCGACTATGTTTATAGGGCACCTTTAAACCAAACAATTTAAAGATATAATGTAATATTTATACAGTATAGCCCATTTATCGCATATGGCCATACACCTAAAGCCCTTCTCAATTATATGGGGGGTCTCTCCACACCACCACCAGTGTGGAGCACTGGATGTCCACTTGGGTGATGCAACGGCAGCCACAGGACAATGGCGCCGTGTGCTCACCACACACCAGCTATAGGTGGAGTGGAGAGACAGTGATAGAGCCAATTCAGTGGATGGGTATGATTGAAAAGCCATAACGGTTAAGGGTCAATGGAGTGAATTTGGCCAGGACACCCGGGTTACACCCCTACTCTTTACGAGAAGTGCCATGGTATTTTTAATGACCACAGAGAGTCAGGACATCGGTTTAATGTCTCATCCGAAAGACGGATACAATAAAATAAATAAAAGCCAAACATCCGTGATCGAATAACTAGTGGAAAATCTCCTTTCGCCCTATATATCCTCTGTGTGTGCAAGAACTGTCACAGTTCTAGTTTCACATGCTCTTCAGAGACCCACAGAGACACGCCTTTTTGGGATTTAAAAATTGCGTCCATTTGCTGTATATTTGTTTAAACTTGATGTTGATATATTACATATTTTATTCATAACTAAAATGCTTTGGCAATAGTGTAAAAAATTTCAGCAGCAGATTTAACCTGTCAATGGGTGCACATGGCTCCTGAATAGAATAAAAGTAAAACAAATAGTGGATTTCTTTTTTTATTTCTTAAAAAAAAAACTTCAACCCATTGAAAACAAACAGTGTATAATAAATAAAACTATTATTAAAAATTGCTTTTTTGTTGCATGTAGGAAATCATGTGCTGTGAATAAAAGGTATGTTTCAATCTGGCTATCACCGCAAGTATATTTTAAACCTGTGGGCAGTGTTGGGGAAAGTTACTTTTGAAAGTAGTGCATTACAATATTGAGTTACTCCCCCAAAATTACTTAGTTACTTTTTATGGAAAGTAATGCGTTATTTTACTTTTGAGTTACTTTTCCTTACCTAGCTGAGGTTAGATTTTTTTGTACTACTTTTATACACCTTTTCTATCAAGAAACTCTGCATTTAACAACCATCTAAATAACCTACACCTTAATTTTCCTTTAAAAATAATGTAGGATAACCCAGAGCTATACATGCTGTATATACAGATGTATGTACAGACAGCATTTAATGTGTTTGCTACTTTTGTACAATTTGTGTCATTAAGTAAATTCACTGTCCATTGAGATAAAGACTACAATAAAGCCCAAGAGTACTAACAAGAAATTATTTATTAAGGCAAAAACAGATTTTAAACCTTTAAAACGTTTAATAACAATATTAACAGTAAAACTATAAAAAAACATCCCTAAATCAAAATAAACCTTTGAAATTTATACATTGAATACATTTCTTCATGTGACCTTTTCTTACTTTATTACAAAACATAGTCGCTTCTACAATGAAACGTTAAACAGAGGCTGCACCTTCTTAACAATAAAAGCAATAACCATGTTTGTAGTTTAGTCCAATTAATTGTTTTACCTGGAGAACATGAACTGATTTCAATCATTTGTTGTTTAGCTGAAGGTGGGGTGCGGGTGTAGTGCTTTGCATCCAGTTTAGTTTTTTTTCGAAGTTGTGTTTCTTGTCGGGTTTGTGTCTTCAGTAAGTACTAACATATCAGATACTCCCTCTGATTTGAAAAAAACAACAACATATCCTTAGATATTCAGTTACCAGAACAGTACACTGACTCATCTACTGTGAAAATGGAGACCTGATGATGAGTACGAACCAACTGTCTGTTCCCTTGCAGCACACTCTCTTATTGAGTGTGTGATTCAACCTGATTTAAGGTCATTTTTATTCCGCAATATGTTTTTAAAGCCAACTGAGCAAGGTAAAAAGTAACTCAAATAATATTACTTATTTTTAAAATGCGTTATATTACTCGTTACTTTGGAAAAGTAATATTACGTAACACACGTAACCCCTAACATTGCCTGTAGGAAGCACTGGTAACTGTAAACATTTAGTATTCTGGAAGTAACAATAACAAACTGAAAAAAAATATAATCATTTTGGATGTCAATAGCATCTGCACCTGTTCTGTTTCACTTTATTGAAAGTAGCAGTGTCAATATTCTCTTTATAGAAAAATAGTTGTACAGATTTGAAACCACAGAAGGTTGAATAATTGATAGCAACAATTTCTATCTAGGGTGAAGTACTCCTTTAATTATTATGCATTACCATTGTGCAGTGGTGTCACATGCACAAAGACACTTCAAGTGGGATGATGAAAAACCATGACACAGTTATGCTAAAACAGCTTCAGTGCTTTGTGAGATTTTCAGTGAGTGTGAAGCACCGCATTTATGCTAACAAGCACGATTGGAATATTTGTAGTTAAATAAATGTTTCACCTTCTTTTATTAGGCACAGATCCATTCAAGCCTATTGCAAAGTATCTTTACAACAGATTGCTTGTTAGAGATACTGTCTCTCGTTTAGCTGTTCTGGGGGTTTTCCACACACCAGGGAAGAATATACAGCGCATTAACCGTTTGAATGTTTCAGAAAACGCATTTCTCTTTAACTGCATTAACATCTGATGTCCTCCTGCTGCAATAAAGCACATATGAGACACAATGGCACAGAGGAGAATATGGAAACAATCAGTCACCCTGACACGGTAAATAAAGAGCACTGAGACGAATGCAAGCAATCGCCCATTTATAGAGCAAAGAATGGAAAAAAATGAACATGTATATATCATCCTATAAAGATAAGCAGGCCCATGCACACAGAATTGCATTAGTCTGTGAAACACATGGGGTATCTGCTGAAGAATGAGGACCATCACTCAATTTGGAGCCATAACTAATAAAGGGGTGAAATATTCTCACAATCACTTGGTCAATTTACAACCGCAGGAAAGACCTTCAAATTCAACCGCAACTGTGAAGTCGCTCGATCTGTCTCTCTTGCTCTATAAAGGATGAAATGTATGGCAATCTCTCTGAAAGCAGATGAGAGTTTTGAAGGTTGCAGAGAGTGCAGGAGTCAGATATTTCAACGAGATTTACAGCATGGGATGAGGACTTCTGCGCATGTTAAAAAAAGGAAGAAAACATTTAATCATTGATTATATGACATACTAATACATTTTGTTTAAAGGCAAAATTCTATTTTATCATAAATGACATTTTTCATAGCTAGCCTCTAATGATAAAAATGAATAGTTTTAATGATCACACATCCTTAAAACAGTCTGTAGAAATGCTTTGATTGACATTCTCTCTTTGTATATGTTACCGGAGGGGGAAAGCCCCGCCTATTTGTGAATATCTCTCCCTCATAAGCATAAACAACCTGAGTGAAAAGCAGCCATCCGCCATTAAAGTTTTGAATCTGCCGCTATGCTGACACATGGGTGTTTATTAGGGATGCTCCGATCGATCGGCCAGAGATCAGTATCGGCCGATAATCAAATTTCATGACTCGATCAGTACTCTCCAATCTGGCCGTTCTTACAAAACAAATCGCAAGTGTTTGTTTATGAGTTTACACAGATGAAGGCGCACGAGCACTCATCAGCAGCACTACAACACATAAAGAGGTAAACGATGCGAGCGGGCGTCTGCAATCATTCTGCTGCTATCAATAGTTAGAGCTGAGAAATATATTCGAATGGCCTTGTATTTAGGCCTTTTTACATATAAGAACCGAGTTTTTGACTAGTGCAAGTTTACTAAAACATTGCTTTAAAGGGCACCTATGGTGAAAAATCTACTTTTCAAGCTGTTTGGACAGACATATGTGTATGTATGGTGAATAGACCGTCATATTGGGGTGATATAAACACACCCAGTCCTTTTATTTCAATTTAACAACATAAAAACGGTGGACCAATTGGAGCGGTTTTCAGACCGACCGCAACTTGACATAGGAGTGCGGTCCCCCCGCCCACCGAATTGATTGACAGCTGCGTATGAACATGTCTCCGTAGTAACGTGTGCAATCATATCAACCAGACACAGCACCAGGACGTGAGCAAACTAAGCAACCATAAATAAAAGGTCTGTTCAGTTTGCTAGGATCATCAATCATCATCAAATGTGATCAAGAGTGAGTTTTACAAGTTTAAAATGTTTTAAAAGAGTGCATGTGTGTAATGAATTACAGCCATTTACTTCATCAACACAGCCGCGTGTCAGAACAATCATAAAAGACGCTTCAATCCCGGTTAGTGGACGTTAAATCAGGTTTATTTTGTACATTAACATAACAGACATCCATACAGCAGTGGATATTAACCTGTATTCTGTCACATTTGCGTGCAAAAACAGTGCAAAGCTAAACGCGCGCTGTCTGTGTGTGCCTGTGTATTTGTGTGTGTGCGTGAACTTTGTAACGACATTGTGTGTGACTCATCACCCAACATGCATCAAATACTCATTGGTAAAGTTTTTACCGTTGTTTTTCCTCACAAACGTTACGTGAGATCTTATTCCTTCGTGTTTGTCTGTTGTCTGACGCAGCCGAGGGAGCCGCTGCCAGGCAAGTGGAAACGGTGGGCGTGAAGGACTAGCCTTAAAGGCGCAGTACACAAAAACAGCTAGCTTCTGCTAAATGCTACAAAAAAGAAACTTATGACAGGTATAATAAAAAATCTGATGGGTGTTTTGAGATGAAACTTTACAGACACATTCTGGAGAAACTGTTATGGAGACTTATATTAAATCTGGAAAAAGTGGTAACCTATGTGCCCTTTAAATATTAGGAAAAAATTTACTTATTTTTACTTTAATATATTTAATAATTTAACTTGTTGTAATATACTTGTTGCAATAAACAGTAGTTTATAGACCTATTTTCTTTTAGGAAAGAAAAAAAATATGGATTCATAGCTGTGCATTTTAACTTTTTATTCATCAAATATGCACTCCAAACTTTTTCTTCATTGAGTCATGTTTAATTATTTTTTCATCATGTTTCCAAAAAAATTATCTGTTTGATCTACAATTTTCTGTAAAGCTGCTTCATCCATTACATGTCCACACTAAATAGTTATAAGAGACATGTTTGAGGGATATATTCAACATCCTTAATTAAGAAGAGATCTCCACTTTATCATACTAGAAGGGAGAATGTGCTTTATGCAGTAGCAAAGTTTTATAAAGCTTGAAGGATCAGAGCCGGTATTTGGTAGGGCTGAGCGATAATTCGATATCGATTATTATCACGATATATATTTTTTCGATAAAACGATAATGACAGTTCGATAAGTGCTCTATAATATTTACGCACTATGGGTAAGGCTGCGCAGTCATTTTGCAGCCTGCACTTCTGGATGCCGCATGCAGTAGAAGTTTGAAGCCATACAGTGTCAGTTGCAATTGGAAGAGTAGGAAAAAAATTAAGGTAAGAAATTTCACAGTCACAGACATTAATGACAAGAAATGACATTAAACTTAGTCTGGTGCTACTTAGTTTTTAGCAATCAGACACAAAACAGAGCAACGTGCACTGCAAACTGCGCAGACGACTCGTGTCTTCAATAGGCTTATAAAGATGCTAAGACAATTGCAGACCCAAACAAGTGTTGATAAACCAGCGCATCTATCCAGTAGAGTCTTGTGTCTTCATTTACGAAAGCCGTGCCTCATGAGAAACTCGGTCTTAAGGAAGAGCTAACTCAGAAACTCATTGTGTGAATGGAGGCGCTCCCCGCATGTCTCGCTGTGATGCGCGATTTTTAAAATGAGAGTCTGCATAGGCCTATTCGTGCCAGTCTGTGAGATAAAATTGGTTAAAACACCTGCGGATATAATGGAGATCAGCGCATACCAGTGTTTTTATGCGTCCTGCAATATGCAATGTTAAGAGGGTGACAGACTCCATAAGTAAGGTAATCTGCACACACTTGATTATGTAATGCGTGGACGCGTCTCACAGCGCAAAGCATAACTAAACCTTTAAATGACCATGCTTAATCAGTCATCGATAAGGTCTATCGATTAAAGAGTTATTGACAATCAATAGATCATCAAGTTATTGTTATTTAGCATCCCTAAATAAAATATATTAAAGGATATTTCACCCTAAATTCACCATACCATTAAAAGAAGAGTTTATCTAAAACTGAAAGTTCTGTCACCATTAACTTACCCTTTTCTTGTTCCAAACATGTTTTATTTTATTTTTCTGATGTTGAACAACAATATCCAATAAAACTTGTAGGTAATATCTTTGGTTGTTGAAAACTTGAACAGTAAATGTTGAATTAAGATAGTTCTTTTGTTTAATATTTTATTATTTACATTGTCAGACAAATAAACATTTCACAAATCAAAATCAGCTGCACAAAGGAATTGGCATGCTGAAAATCCTACAAAATTGATATAAATATTATTCATTTATCTTAATAATTATCGATATCGACTGATATGAAAAAAATTATTATGATAATTTGCCATATCGCCCAGCCCTAGTACTCCGTATCGGCCGATCGCCATGAAAAGGAATCAGAACTCAACATCTGCTCCAAAAATCTCATTTGAATTTAAAGTGACAGTCATTAAAATTGCACAGTTTAGATCAGAGCCTTAAAGGGTCAGAGAGTTATAAAACATTATTTTTGTGGTATTTTGAGCTCAAACTTCACATATACACTCTAGGGACATCGGAGACTTATTTTACATTTTGAAAAAAGAGCCGCATTGGTTCCGTTTAACATGTTTAGCTGTCAAAACATTGCAATAAAAGCTAAAATAAAAAACACTGGTGGTTATATAAAAATAATCATGAATACCCTAATAACTTTAATGTGCTTTTGTTTGCTCATCAAGTTAAAGGCTTGTTAGACTAGTTTTGTGATCCTTCTAATGCATATCTAAAGATGTAATGATAAAATTAGAAAATAAGAGGCCAAGAATAAGAGAGTAATGCAGATAGATCATTCCTGCCCCAGAATATACAATTGGAAAGGCTATAAGTCCTAGCGTGCTTTTTATAGCTTCACAATGTCTTCCTGGCAGTCATAAAAATGACATTAAAAAGCCCTTAAGGTGGACGGTGCTGCTGAACCTGAAGAAAAAGAGGGGAAAAACACAGCCAAGATAATTACAACCATATATGATGAATGAAATGTCATTGTTTGCTCAGGATGGTGGTATACACCAGCTTCCCACCGGCCACTGGAGTTTACAGTTCTAAGGACAGAGCTCTCTCTTCTTTGAGGATATGAAGAAAGAAGTTCATCAAGCTAGTGTGCAGTGAACTACAGGACTAAAACAGACATGGGCTGAGAGATGATATCTTGCACTTGAAATAAAATACACAAAACACATTTTCTATCACAGTTATCTGCTAAATCTTTATTCTCTTATTTATATGCAATAATGCAACGAAACATAATATAAGGAGGAGGAATGTTTAGCCATTGCTGGTAATATTGCTTTGCTTTGCTATGCTGTGCTATGCTGTGCGTGCGTGTGAACATGCTCTAAAACAGAACAATTTTTATCACAACTAAATTATGACTGTTTTCAAAACCTGAAATGCTGAGGTAGGAGGGCAGCAACAGAAACCAAAAAAACCAACAATAGCATCACATCCCATCTAAGAAGATACGTTATCTGATCAATTCAAGGTAAGCATACATGTATGTCACAATTCCGTGAATCCAATTTACTTGACACTCGATCTAAAGAAAATCGTCAGCAAATCATCTTCAAGAAGCATTTGTTGATCAGTTTGTTTCTTTTTTTATAGTCAATGCTAGCTTCTTTTTGAGTAATCACTTGTCATTCCCAGTGACAAATTATTAAATATTTGCAAAATTACCACCAAATCTGAAATACAAATTTGAATAATTTGTATTTGGATAAAAAAAGCTGATGATACTAGGACAATTAAATGTTTTTTCCCCAGTGTATGCTGTTATTTTATCTGTCTTCTCATTCTCTCCTCCTGCGCTTCTAGGTACCGTCTACCATCAACATTATTTGATGACGAGTGCACTGAAGAGTTTTCCTTTCTATAGTCTTCATTCTTATTTAGAGGACTAGGAGGAGCAAGTGTGTGTATTATTATTTTCCTTTCTTAGATTTCAGTGCCACTTTCATTTCCCTCTCCCTCTTTGACTTGGTTGTGAAACAATTATTATTGCTATTATTACTTTGCATATAGTTGTAAATAGAATACTTATCTTGTTTTGGGAGCAGGACGTTTTAGTGGTTTCAATTTGGCGTCCTGTAGTTGGTGTCCTATATCTGTAGCTTATTCATTTTCAATATTTCTAATATTTCTATGTTACTTTTAATTCCTAGACATAATACAGGGTATCTGCAGGTTTTATCAAGTCAAATTTAAGACTTTTTAAGAGCCTTTTAAGACCATTATTTTAGACTTACAGTATATAAGGATAAACACTAAGGATTTTTGATAATGGCCCAGTTGGAAAAAAAAACTAATCTACTTATTTCTTAACCACATATTTTAATGTGTCAAAAAAGAAAACTCTAGTTGTATAGATTTTTTTCAACAATGTTTCTTTTTTTAAATGACAAGTTTAACATTGTTAAATGCATATTTATTATGAAGAAAACTACACGAATGATCCAAAAAATATATTTGATTGCTTTTAGTCTAAATGAATAGAATAAGACTCCTATTCAACCTAATGCATTTCTGTTAAAAAAAAACAACTTAAGTTTCATGCCTAATTAATATGACATCCACTCAGACTTTCTTCTGTAAATAGTTTGTGTGTAAATAGAAGGGTATGTAAAGGGATATATTGCTGTTATTATTATGAGGAATTGTGTGATTGTTTTTCGTTTTCTTTTCCTGATTAGGGAATTTAATTGAAAAAACAATTGCTGTAAACTTTCTAACAGCTGTTGTGAAATAAACATCTCTTTGCAAAAAAAAATGTAAATATACATGTATAGATAGATTGTTGGTGATTGGATGGGTGTTGGCCTGAACGGGTAACATTACTTCAACAACTTTTAAAATTAAGACTGGTTTAAAAAGATTTAAAATAAAGAACTACAACACAATATTTCTGTGAATTTAAGACTTCTTAAGGCCTAAAGATGTTTTAAGGCTTTTTAAGACCCCTTTTTAATACCATCAACACAAAATCTAGTTTACTATACATCTTACTCAGGCTACAGGCATCCTGATTAAACAGGAATAATGGCCTGAAAAACAGTGTAAATGAATTTTTTTTGTTTGTCTAGTGTTTTGAAATGCATCAAACAGGATCTGGTGCTCCACACTTCTCTCATTCTTGGCAAACCTACTCATGAGTTCATTGCGGCAGTCCTGGGGGACTAATAAAGACCTGTGCAACCCTACTACTAAAAGTTATCTAACGTCAGCCAACTAGATTAAAACTGCAGCCATGTCATGCTATTTCTGTGTCAGCTCAAGTGTGTGTGTGTGTGTGTGTGTGTCGACTGAGGCTGAGACAAATTGCAAACTAATAATTATGCTGGGCAGCGACTCGAGCATATGTGGCCTCTCTCCATCACAGCAGCGCTGTCACAAACCCGAGTAAACAGTGATCAATCAAACGGAGTATCAGCGACTCTGAGCTCCACTAACCAGACCACTGACCCCTGAGCCATTTAAAATGATGACATCAACACCACATCCTCAAAAACCTAAGCACAGGCCTCAATCAAGCATTCGGAATAGTTCACCATGCTTCCTGTTTTGTCAAATACCCCAGACAATTGCTCAAAACAGTCGGTGAAGGACAGGAGAATAGGTCAGTGATGTAAGATACTAGTATAGAGAGTCCAGAGAGACAAGATGTTAAACTGTTGTAGAGAGAGGCAGGAGGAGCTCTTCTGCTTTACACCTAGTCATTTTGTTCCTCTCTTTAAACAGAAGAGGAACAGACGTTTTTCTAAAAGAGTAGTTAATATCTTTGCGTCTTTTATCAAATGCACAGCAATCATTTGAAGCGTATTTCTAAATGATAGCCTACACACTGAAACCCACACTGTGTGGAGAGTGCTGACACATTGACACATTGCAGCACATCCTGCGAGTGAGTGTCTCTTCAGCTAGAAGTATGTTTGGCCCTCAATTTTACAGAGGTGTTGGGGGAAAAACTCACTTAAAATACACATTTCACTGTCCGCTAATGCCGTGGTCACACTAGTGTTTGAGCTTGTGAAATTCTGTCATATGGCGCTGCGAAAAGGAGTGGGATTACATTAAAGATGATTAGACATTAAAAAAGCGAGCGATTGGTCCATATTTTATATTTCTGTACAGAGAGGTCATGTTTTAATCTTCGATTGGTCTCACGCAGTCACGTGATGCGATTTCACAGGTCAGAGTTTACCAAGCTTGAATGAATGAAACACATGCTGCGTCCCAATTCGCATACTATCTATCCCAAATAGTATTCGAAATTAGAATTATTATGTCCCAAACCATAGTATGTTGAAAAGTATGTCCCATATGGTTTACTATTTCAGGTAAAAATTGTGTAGAAGCATCCATGCTCTAACCGCTGATACTGCCCACAGTACATTGCATGTTGGACGAGAAAATGAATAGAACTACAACCACGGGTGAAAAGTGTAAACAAACTACAAGCATGGCGGAAACGCTAGACCAATTGTCAAGTAGAGAGGCTTCTGTAAATTTGTTTGTATGACTATTAATCAATATCCAGCCAACTAGAACATATTTGTTCTGTTTCATCTGCAACAACAATGTGAACTTTATATCAAGATATGTGTGGACATTAACTTCTGAATGCATAATTACACAAAGACCTGAGGAGATTTCTCTTTATGAAAGACCGGTGAATGGCGGATTAACCTGCTGCTGCTTCTCCAATAAGGTAGGAAATTAAATATGAAAGAAATGTGAATGTGTCGAGATGATTGACGGGATGTAACTGAACAACGGAAGTAGTATGTATGTGCCAAAGCTTGCATACTTTTCTGTTACGCACTCAAAAGCATATATTTTTCCTTCACAAAAAAGTACATACTTTTAAGGAGTAGTATATTTATGCGAATTGGGAAGCAGAAACTGACTAATTTTGTATTGGAAGATTCATGGCTACATTTGACCAGCCTGGTGGCCAATCTACATTTGATTGCACCTTCCACCACAGCAACAGCGGTGATCTCTATGAAAAATCTACTTAAGTTAGTTTAACCAAAATTAAGCATTGGAATATACAAGTAACCATTATTAAAGAAAAACCCTTATTAGATGCTCAGAATTCAATAAACAGCATATACTGTAACACTGACTTGTAACATTTAACTCAAGTATTGAACTTGTGCAGACTGTGACTTAACACATACATAGGAATTTCACACCATGTGCAGAAACATTTAAACATTAAACCATTTTACTATAATGAGAGAAAGAAAACTGCAGCTGACATTTGATTCAGAGGTGCTGATAGATGCAGGGAACTCACTGTGTTACCAAGCATCCACACAGTTAGTGTGACCTCCGTGGTTCACACGAAATCAAACACAGGTGCTGATGAATGCACGCACACACACAGTAATCTCACACACCCATGATCTCTACCCCTCTTCGCCCATGGAGAGAGTCAATCCTCATTTACACTACGAGCGACTCACAGCGGCAAAGCAACAATCGACCATTTGTTTCAACGAATAGCGAGCTACTTGCGACCTCCGTCTACGCAAGCGACAGCGACCGTTGGCGACCAGGTAACGTGTCGAGCAACGCGACAAAGTTGAGAATCCTTTAACTTTATGCAAATGAAAAGCGACGTTCTTGAGTGGTAGCCAATAGGAGCACCAGTGGAGCTCACGTGATCTTCTCTCTGCTCGCTCAGAGGCCGGTTGTATTCTCCATGCTGTAGACCTACACAGACCTGTTTGCAGCAGGTCGCTACCCAGAGCGACAGACAGCTACATAGTCATTGCTAGAGTGAATGAGGCATCATGTAGCAGCAGCAGCAGCAGCAGCAGGTTGACAGTGTAGAGATTGAGAGCAGCACACTACACTGACACTTGACTAAAAAATTGCAAATAAACAAAATAGCTGATTTGAGTTATTAGGAGCTTTTGTACCATAGCTACAGAAACAGCAAAAGTTATAGGAACTTGTCACCAGGCCTGGTTCCCCAATAACTAATTTTCCTGATCACATCATGACTAGGAACCCTGAAATGACATAAGACTGGAAAGTGATATACTCAAATAGGTCAAGAACTGGATGATGGAGAACACTGTAAAAACATTGAAGCTGTGTTCTCAATAGTTCCATCCATCCACTTATTTTTATGCACAATTTAGAGTATCTTATTAAAAAAAGGGAACGTCAAGATGCACATACATTTAGAAAATGGGCATAAAAAATGCATGTGCACAACTGGGTAGGCTAAACTTTTTATTTGATAAGAAAAAATGCACATAAACTATGATGGAAACACATTTACCAAATAAATAATCAAAAAAAGTAATGTGATTTTGTTTGAACAGATCATGTGATGATAAAAACTTGTGCAATGGGACTCCATTAATGGACAGACCACATTCATCAACAACTGAAATGTTGTTTTGAGCATACTACAATGCCTTTGCCAAAGTCCGTCATCAAAGTAGTTTGGTATTATTACCTTCCACAGGTGTCTTGAGCATCTGCGTAAGAAAAAAAAAGTCTCACATCTTCAAAAACCACTGCATTCATTAAGTTTCATCTTCATATTTTGAAGGACAAGTAATTTATTACATTAAAAAAAGCGGACATTGGCTTCTCCTCCCCGCAAAATTCATTTTTCTTTTAATATTTGGCACCAGTTAATCAGAAAGTGATGATTTATTTCTCTTTGTCTTGTTAGATGGAAACGCTTTATTCGCAGATGTTTTATGTGATATTCCAGATTTGCGCAGAAATCTCATTCACATCTTTGGATGGAAATATATTGATTGTCTGTTTCATGATGAAGGAGATGGAAAATAGATGTACAAGTTATGCACAGTCTCATTACATTTGAATCTATATAGTAAGAAGAACAGCAGCACTTCTACAACATTAATTGACAAGATATTACATTTTAACACAGCCATTTACCATCAGTTCTGTCTCCTTTTATGACTCAAAGGGCACAGGAGACCTAAATCAATATAACCTCTTTTCCCATTTTGTAATTATTAAAGGAATAACAAAAATCCATATTTTACATTTCTTTGTTGGGGTGCCAAGCTACAGAATAATTCAGTCACACGGGAGAGGTGGGGTATTCAGCTCTAGAGATGTGTTCTGAAAGGCTGAGTCAGATGAGCTCTGAGTAAATTTTTTGAGGCGACGAAATATGACTAAGGGAAAAAGTCTCTGAGTCCTTTGAAATTGGGCTGTGTGGCCCATTCATTCATAATAGACAGCTCACTTAAAAATTACACTTCCCCTTTTAAGTTGTTTAATTCTACTGAACATGAAGAGAATTTCGAAGTTTGCTGCAAATCGGTAACCACCAGAAACAAGAAAAATAAGTAAATAAGTTTCCAACATATTTCAAAAAATCTTCCTTTGTGTTTAACAGAGGTAAAAAATGTTTGTAACAAGTAAAGGATGACAGAATTTTTTTTTTGGTTGAACTATCCCTACAATGTCCTTGGAAAATGCGTTTCATGTCAACTGTTTTCACTAAATCCCTTAGTTCCACCATGAACAACCATGAACCAGAATGTGTCTCAGCAAACACCACTAATTACAACAAAGCGTCCACAGGACAACAAGATAATGATTAAAATGTACCACCTTACTTATCAGACCTCCTACATGTATATAATCCTGATAGGTCACTAAGGTCTTCTGATCAATTTATTCTTTCGATACCAAGGTACAGGTGTAAGCAAAGTGGGGATCGGGCTTTTGCTGCTATCGCCCCAAAACTCTGGAACGGGCTTCCACCCCACATCAGACATGCTCCAACTCTATTTGTTCTTTAGCATTTGAGCCTTTTTAATGTTAAGGGTTTTGCCTTATGTTTTAATTGTTATGTATGAGACATGGGTTTTATTTTAATCAGTATTGATTGTGTTCAGCACTTTGGGCAATGTTGTGTTGTAAAAAATGTGCTATATAAATGAACTAACTAACTAACTAACTATGTACTGCACTATAAAAATAATAATCATGTCCAATTGAAATCTAGTTGGGATGTCTGTACATCTGGAGAGATCTTTAAGGCACAATACTGTAAATGGGATGAACACTGGAAGAGAACTAAAAAAAGTATTTCTTCTCTCTTTGTTCTCTGGCTGCACGTCTGATTCTTTAGTGGCAGATTGGCTGATTACAGCAGAACACTGAACAGCCTAATTGTCTTCTAAGTGTTGTTATAATAACAAGTCAAGTGAAGTGGTGTCCACCCCACCGCTACCATGGGTTACAGATTCATGACTTTAGCACCCTGCATTAGTACACATATGTTCTTTAACGATACTTTTTTCCTAAGACACTTCTGTAATAGATGTGTACACTGATTTATGAAATTTTCAAGGCTATTACATGCACTTAACAGATTCCCTATTTTTTTGCGATTTTGTGATTGCTGAATCCAATGCAAAATCAACAAAAAGTCGCAATTCTTTGCGATCCTGTAAAATTCTTAATTTATACAAAAAAAGTAAATAATCTCATAAAACATCAAATTCCAAACCATATAATCAAATTATATTTATTTCAGTTTGCAATTAATTGTTTTACATGACTTGTAGACGTTGCATGCACAGCACACGTAATGTGTTTGACAAAAAATGATGTCTCACCTGCACAATCTTATCATTACATGAAAGTGGGGGGGGGGGGGACAGTCTGTTCTGCAGCCTGTGCAGTAAGCAGACATGAATGAAGCGTTAGAGATTTACATGTGAAGTCAATGCAAAGATGCAATGGCTCAAGTTGGACGTTTTGGTGTGCTTTAGACTGCAAAAGAAAGTGAAAGCAAACATTTAACAAATAGAGCATGGAACAGATAGAAAAGCAAGCAGCTTACAATGATGGAGATTGGTTCAAGTGTGACGGCCGCTGGACATGACCGAATTAAAGATCATTATTTGTGCTTTACATGTATGGCTGGTAGCCTATTATGATGTGCGTCAGATCAATAAATGATTTTGTTTAACTCTTTCCCTGCAGTTGATGAGATAAAACGCTTCCCTGCCATTGACAACTTTTACAGCAATCCTTGTTTTAGGTGTATTACAGTAGGGGAAACCTTAACACATGTCCTGAGTGAGGTACATGATGTCAGATGCTCCGGGGAGTGAAATCTGAGAGAGAGAAAGTAAGATTGAGGATTAAAAAAATAAGAGTTATACAACCTTTCTTTGGCTTAATCCCTTTCCGTTTTAGATCTTGTCTTGAAAAGAGACCAAAATAAAGAAGCTTTATTTTTTATGATTTGTGTCATTGCACACCTAACATAGTAGGCTACCTAATATGGTAAAATATATTTTTTATATTTAAATATATATATTTTTTAAATCGCAAAATTGTCTGCAAATTTTTGGGAATTAGCTCCACAAAATCATTTATCACAAAAAAAGGGGGTCTGACTTAGGGACTGAAATAATTAACTCTTTATAAAATTAGTTGTGTTCATCCAAACAACGACATCACAAACTTCCAAATAAAGATTTAAGAACGTATATTCTAAAATGTGATTTTATGAAAAAGGAGAATTAATTGTTAACCCGTGGTAAATTATGATAAGCAGTGTTAAAGAGGTGGTCCACTACGATATCATATTTTAAACTTTAGTTGATATGTAATGTAGCTGTGTGAACTTAACATCTCTGAATGTAAGACGCTCAAAGTTCAATGCAAAGGGAGACATTGTCTTTTACAGAGTTGGCATAGCAAAGCCAACAGCAAACGAAGTTTGGGGACTACAAAAAATACATCCAGGCTAGTGAGATCACAAGGGCTTATGCGCATTCACCACACGCACACACCCTGTGCAGCAAAGTGGCGTGGCCAGAAGCACTGTAGTGTTATAGCAGAGAAAGCTAAAATGCCGTCCAAACACTCTTATTTCCACATAGCTTGTTCTGTTTCTGCATTTGGGCTTCCAATGGACACAACACAAAAAGAGAAGTGCTTACAATTTAATTTTAAATATGTTCCAGAGAATTCTATTTGAGTGGAAGTATCACTTTTCAGGTGATATGGAGTTCATACATACATTCAACAGAGAGGAATATTGAGCTATTTTAAACCTTGACTGTGGCTCAAGCTAGTTGTTGGTGTGCTCCACTGCTCTTGCACTTTGATCTAAGCAGAACAAACCATCATTGCGCAGCACAAGCCATTGAAATTAATGGGTTTCATAGCTCACCACTTTCCACGTCTGCATTGACTATGGCTTGAGGTACAGTAAAACCAGGCATTTTCAGTAGTCAATATTCTGGGGCAAAAATGTAGTGCATTCCTAGTTTTAACCATTAGAAATATCAACATTTTCACGTCTATGTCTAAGTCAACTGAAATAAGGCTTGCTTGCGAGTACTCTTGCAAAAAAGACAACCTTTTAAAAGCTGCAGCATGCTTCTAAAAAAAAAAAAAAAGACTTTGAGATTTCAGGCAGAAGAGGTTGAAAAACTACACTGATCTAATCCATAGAGAGTACCAGTTCACCCAGGCTAACAACCTCTGCGTCTGCAGCTTTCTGAGCAAATCATTTCATGATCCGGTGACTTTATACAAACGCTGCGAAGGAGCAAACATGAAAAGCAACAGAGGGTTTTTTAAATTATAATTGAGGATTTCCCATAGGCTGTTTGGAGGCTTTCCTCTCCGCAAATATCCTGAATGGAACAGCTTTGAATAACACACAAAACACTCGCTTCTCTAAAACTAGCATTAAATAAATTGTGTCTCTAAATGCAAAGGTAGCAGTAACCTTAAAACAACCTCTTGTTGCAGAAGACACTGCTAGAGCTGTGCAGTAGAGATGATGATGATGATAATGGCTACAACATTTAACATTTGGCTGTTTTCCTGTGCAATAGTGGAGACTTTGGGACCTCCCACAGGGTAGACAATAAAGAAGCCCATCTCTCTGGCTGTAGGAGGCCACATTCCCTTCGATTGTGCAGATTTCTCAAAGCATTGTTTTTTCCCCAAGATCAATATGACCCCACTAAAGTTCGATTGCAGGCCTTTAGATGGCCGCACACGTTTTCAAAGAATTTTCTGGAAAAATAAAACACACACACACAACACATGGTGAATAACAGGGGGTTACAGAACGGCCAGAATTCCAACAGAGAAAGAAGCTCTGTTGTTCAGCCGCCACTCTCACGTTTGATGGTTTATCTACAACTCTGAGAGCGGGAGGAAGAAAGACATTTCATTCAGTCCTGTATAGTAGACAGAATAAGAATGAGTGACTTCAGCAGTCCAAAGCACTCAGCAAGGATGCAACAAAGCAGACAAAGATGTGCTTTGAAGGATGAATTTCCTTTTGCAAAAAGTGCACATTATATACATCAAATTAATATAATTCTATAAATATATTTTAGAACATTCGACCCTTTAAATACATATTTTTAATAAATATTAGGCTGCATTTACAATGCATGGCTCAAGTGAACAATTCAGATTTTTTTTCTCCCATGTGGCACAGATCAGATATGACCCATGTATGTGTAAGCAGGAAAAAAAATAATTTAGATTTACTCAAATTAGATTCAGGCCTTGTTCATATATGGAAATGTATCTTATATGAATCGGATCCATACCCTCGTGCCTGCAGTACAAGCAGGTAGATCAGATTTTCACCTGTCAATGAGAGTTGTCCATCATTAAAAACCGTGAGCACAACATCCGCCACGTAAACAATATAAACTAATATAAAACTATTGCATACATAACGTGCATAAATCACACTATGGACATGATATTAAAATCCCTACTGGTTTAAAAATGCATCAATTAAAAGAATATGGCTAAATGATAACTTTTCTGTCATAAACTGTAGTAAAAAAACTTGTCAAAAAGAAAAGAAAAAAATGAAACCCTGCGAACAGATTAAATACATGAATGGGGAAAAGAGTGCTCTTTATTATCAGCAGTTAGTCAGTGCCCTCTTTATTTTCCGTGTTATTGCATCTTTTGCTGTGTGCAGTGTAAACACAAACATCGCATACAAGCCACTTTAAAAAGATGATGAAAGCGGGTTGTCAGAAAAATCGGATACAGTCACAAAATCGGAATTGACCTTCAAGATCTGCAGTATAAATGCAGCCTAAGTGTTCTCAAGAAATCTGATTTCCTGTTTCTACCCACTTCACATTTTAAGAAGCAAAATTCAAAATGATATTATTTTAGCTTACTGTAGTAAAAATACAATACTGTATGCATGTGAATATTGCTGAAGCCCTCAAGCATGACTAAATGCTAAGGGTTTTTTTCACATTGCCCATTCATGAAAATTTTCTTGCCCTGACCAAATTTTCAAAGGCTGAGCATAGAAAAGTACTAGCCTGACTAAAGATCAATATACAGTTAAACTATCCTGATAAAAAATTGCAGGGCAGCACAGTGGCGCAGTGGGTAGCGATTTTGCCTCAAAGCAAGAAGGTCACTGGTTCAAGCCCCAGCTGGGTCAATTGGCATTTCTATGTGGAGTTTGCATGTTCTCCCCATGTTCACGTGGGTTTCCTCCGGGTACTCCAGTTTCCCCAACAAGTTGAAAGATATGCGCTATAGCTGAATTGTCCGTAGTGTATGTGTGTATGTCCTGGTCCTCCTGGTTGGGGATTGAGCGTTGGGCTAACGACCCACCTCTTAAAAAAAGATTGATTTTACCAAAACGGCAACATGGTGCAGCTAAATATAAACTTCAATATAAACTGCTCTGGGAGTAAGTAATATAAAACTGCATAAAAATATTGCATTTTAGACAACCATAACAGTGATTTTCTGTTACATTGATGGCAGCAACAGGTGGCAGCAGGTTTATTAGAGATACAATCAATGTACATGTAACAATGTACGTTTGATTTCATTTAAGATTTAACTGACTGTGTTTATGAGGTTACTCACTAAGAAGCGTATTTAAACCTAATTTGACAAATATTGATCTGCTTAAGCTCCAAAACACAAGAAAACTGCAAAAAAAACCATACAAAATTCTAGCATAATACTGACACACAAGTAAGTCACTAAAATAGTAAAGTGTTTAAATAATGCGTCTTACCCCAAGAACTCCACTGTGTAGCAAAAGTCTGCAACTTTTTCAAAACTTTATGGGTTTATTTATTGTTCCAGAACTTTTGCAGGCCTGCCAACTGTCATTTTAAAGTTCCATGACTTCTAGGGTCTTCATGACTGCACAAAACCAAGTAATTGCCTTTAAATGCCATGTATAATTATCAACATATAAAAAAGTGTTTCAACTACAGCCACTACTGCCTTCCTTCAAAAGAAAACCTCATTCTGTATTTCAGAAACATAACCCATGCTGAATTACAGCCTTTATGTTCAATTCTGTCCATCAGCAACAGAAAATCTGTCTCATCACAGCTAAGTGGCCCTCATGGGGTTTCTTTAGTGGGCTTTACGGTAAGTGTGTGAAAGCATTCATACTTCAGTGTATTGATATCCTAAGTGCAGCTATAATAAACATTGGATTCAAGCAAATATTAAGTGTGTGCGTTTATAGGCCCTAAAAACAGAATGAGCTTTAAAGAGTTTGAAGAGGATTTGTCACAGATGGCTAACAGCTGGCACACTGACCTCAAGGTGCTACAAGCACAAAATATGGCACAGATTATGGTTTTCTTTCCCTCAGCTGATGTCTAGATGACACAAAATGAGACTTTTTGGGATGTGCCAACATCAGTACAACATTTACGTTTACAGGTGTATAGATTCTATGTTTTTGTTTTGTTTTCCACAACTTGTAATAGGGCTGCACAATTAATCAAAAAAAGATCTCAATCTCGATTCGGCCCTAAACACAACCTGCTTTTCTACCAATTATAATTTCAAGTTCAGGAGAGAAGCACAAGTCTTCACATTGTTTTACATTCGTTGCTCAGCAACATGGACACCTCCAAATGGTGTTAAAAGTGTCAAATACTGCATTTATAAGGTATAATTCACCCCAAAGTGTTATTTCTGTCTTAATGTAATGACATATTTGCAGCCGCAAAATCATGCATGTTTGTTTACTACCGAGAGGATGCGCAAGTGCCTACTTAGGTGAACAGAACCTGCATACGCTGTGAATAACGGGTAATAAAGTTGTAAATACGTTCAGTTTTTTTGCACAGAGCGATTGTTTGGAAGCTGAATTGAAGTATAATTTGCATGTATGTTTTTTTTTTTTTCTCAGAATGACGTCAGCCATGACATGAGCGCACTCGGTGGTAAAAGTGAAACCAAAAGCATGCACATCATTTAAATGATCATGTTGGATAATAGAGTTATGATTAGGACAAGCCCTTTTTTTTCCCTTTCATAGCGAACACAAAGTGTTGTGCACGAATATAAATGTTTACTGGGTCAGTATAGCTACTGTAGCCTATAAAATGTTGAATAAAATGCAAAAGGGAATCTGATAATGACAAATGTTTCATTTTACCAGTGAATAATGTTGTCAATGACAAAGCGACAAGCATGTCTCAAACACAATAATTCAACTACAGAATTATGAATAATTGCATTCTGATGTCATCACTTTACTGTGAATTAACAAACAGGACAAATTTAAAGTCTGTTCAAGTTCACTATTCCAAGTCTATACAAAATTCAGCATTTTAACCAACAGTAGAACTACACAGACCTAATATTACTATTGTGAAGTGCTGTGAAATATGCATTTTTTTTATTCGATGTTTGACATAATAACAAACTACAAGCTTTACATGTTCATATCAGTTTAATATCTTCAAACCTGTGTCACTGTTTTGGAGCAGACTAGCTAATAGATATCTTAAAAACTAACAATACTGATACTAACATCTAAAAAACTTTATTTAAATTTATTGCACCTTTAATATTTTCACACGTGCACTTGTCAGGACAGTAAGGGTGGGAGAGAAAAAAAAAGATTCATATGAATTCAATCAATTCTTTCTCTAGTGATTTTGAAGTTTTGAGAATCGATTCTTTAAACAAATTAGATTGTGATGGGTTTTCACATGCATGGGCTAGAAACTAATAAGTGAATAATAAGCACAGTACATACGTTGCTGAATTCGCCTAATTTGGACAAATGTAAGAATTTTACAGACATGGCACATGCTGCACTTTTCATTCAGTGTCCAAATGTTCAAATTCCTGCCCCACCACAAAGAGAAACCTTGAGGCTGGGCACAAGAACTCAATGCATAGACACTGACTGCAGCAGAGTCTTGGTAAGATCTAGTTAGGATACAGCTGCGGATACGCACATCAACATCATTTTTGTGATGCTGTATAACAAAAATTTATATTTTTACAGCACTGTGATGGTTGAGTTTAGGGTTGGGGTAGGGGTAGATGTTAATAAAACACAATTTATTGGGTATGTTAATACCTTAAATAATATTCTGTACAATTATTGTTTTTACATTACTGTGACGGTTGGGTTTAGGTTTGTTATCTGATCTAAAAACAACCCAGAATCTTATGGTCACTCAAGACTTGTGTTTTGTAAATGCAGATTATGAATGAAAGTGTTGAAAATAAATGAAGCATTGTGTTATATGCTTTAAAGCTAGTTCTCTGTTGCTCTGAACTAAGAACACTGGAAATATAATTTCCAAATATACTTTTAATATAAAAATGTTTGCTTTGAAAAAAACTTATTTGTGAAATTGACCCTTCCCTAAGCCCCGCCCTCCTCAGTTATTGTTGTTACGCCTGTCAAGCTTTCATGCCTGGCACGTCTATTACAATATGCATGTGCCGGTGTCAGAGATATCTGAGAAAGCCAGACAAAAAAGGACTGCAGTATGCATTACAGGGGTATATTCACGAGATAATATGCAATCGATTAGAAAACAATTTAATCAAAATTGAAGCTAGGTTAGCCTAGCCGCCTCATACGCTGACCATTCAACAGCTTATTTAATGCACAGCAGGATAGGTGAAATATAAAAACAATTTAATAATTACAAAATAAACTGTGATTTCTCTATTTTTAGCCAAAAAAGTCTGATAGAATAATTGTAGTGCAATGAAATATATCGTTACTAAACGGCAAGGAAACACGCAATGACAGTGCTTTTACATAATTCATTCATGAAAAGGCCAGAAAGGGAAAATTGATGGATTTGTGCCAGATATTAGCATCACTGACCCATAACAATGTACAATACCTATCAATAACTGTCAGTGAGTAAGTTTGTGTGCTTTTATACCATTTCTATTCTAATTTGCAGTTAAGTGGGAAAAAAATCAATTGAAATGCAAATTAATGTATAAATAGCAGAAGTGAACAAATTTTCCCTACTAGCAAATATTAATCCGACACCAAATATAAAAGCAGACACTAACCCACTATAACGTCGTCACCAATGACTAAATCTCCAAAACATGAGGGTTATAAATTACTGAAAAACAGTTGTGGTTGAAGTATATTGATTGCAAGTACTTAGTTTGTGATCATATCTCTGTTTTGTTCTGTTGATATGTAGTTCAAATATTCGTAGCTTGAAACAGATATGACTGGATTGGAAATACGACTGGATTGTGCTGCTTTTAAGGCCCCTCACACAGCTTAATCCACGCTAGCATTTCTTCTCTTGGATTTTAGGTTTGAAAAGGGAAAAAATTTCCACCACCCTGTGCAAACTTTTAGAATATCGAGATTCAGATTTGCACAATCCATATGCACAACGCTTTGGCTTGTTTCCCTCGCTCAAAAGCTTGACAGACCTCCTGCGCATAGCTACGGTTGCTAAGCCACGACTGGTGTGGCAGTTTTTGGGTGTACTGTAGCTTAGCGAAGGGTCAATTTTCACACATACCGAACACTAATATAATAGACAAATAATGTTTTGCAAAGGGGGGGGGGGGGGGGGGGATAAGAATATGATAAACATATTTACAGCAAGAGAAGCTTGAGTTCTTCAGCTATCTCAGAAACTGAAAGTATTCATTACAAGAGGCAAGGGTGTGTTTGACTGTAAATAAACTTCAGGTGGGAAAAGGTCATCGAGTTGTTTTTTTCCTGCACGCAAGAAAAAAGCAGACATTGGAAAGGTAATACACAGTGACAGAAGTCAGAGTTAGCATTTAAATAGCTCTCTTGTCTCATGGGTTTTACAGTAGACTTTACAGTTCTCTCCCACATAGGAGGAAGACAGATGGGAGGTGGGCAGAGTGTTTGCAGAGACTGTGAAACCCAGGAGAGATGAGACAGAGGTTTAGCAGTGGACTGAGAAAACACAAAGCCCTTGGCAAAGATCTCTTCCTCATATACACACAAACCTAACATCCTGCACAAAGAAATGCTGTCTCTTCAGAAAATTCACACTCAAACTGTAAAGCTACTGGAAGTTTTCATGCCTAGGTACGTCCTGTCTTGTGATAGAGGAAGTGAATCTGCCGGTCTTACTGACTTAAAATCAAGATAGACTCAAACACTCCAATCTCAGCACTGCACAGATGAGAGTCCACCTTTCCTGGGTCCTGTTATGCTAAATAAGATGCAAGTGTTGTTTAAATGTCATTCTAGAATCAGACTACAAATTTACATGCCTCCAACACTCAGAAATGAAAGCTGCTTGATTAACTCCTAATTCTGTCAATTTATGTTTGCAACTTCGGTCCTTATTTAGACAAGCTCAAATTGATCTCCTGACACAATGCAATGCTTCAGTGCGACAGGGAAAAGGAAAAGTGGGGCTGTCATTTTGTGCACTCTAAACCAGTGAATGCTATTTCTCAGGATATTATCTTGTTTTGACAATGTTCAGAAAGAGAGAACGTTACTACAAGCAGCAATTCTGTGAGCAATAAAGGTTTGGTGATGCCAGAGGTCAGAGAAGAATTTCCAGACAGTTTTGAGCTGATAAAAAGGACACTGTGACTGAAATAAATACTTGTTACAACCAAGGCTGGCAGAAGAGCATCTCACACATTAAACCTTGAAGCAGATGAGCTACAGCAGCAGAACAACACACTGCCCAGCAAACAATTTTGTGTTTAATAGACATATAATAGACATCTAAACGTAGACAGCTTGGCTAAAACAAGGCTAAACTTGGGTTGTCAGTGAAAATCTAATAGATATCTAAGAATAGGTCAAAACTAGACTAGGGGTCAAATAGACAGATTAGACAGACTTTATATGTTTAGTCACTTTTTTCTGTTTATTTGATGACTAGTCTAGTTTTGGCATTTTCTCAGACGTCAATTAGATTTTCACTGACAGCCCAAATTTAGCCTTGTTTTAGCCAAGGCGACTGTTAAGAGGCCTATTAGACATATTTTAAAAACAAAAAAAAGCTTGCTGGGTGATGAGACTTTAGCTATAACCAGAAAACTGAGGCTACAATTACATGGACTCACCAACATTGGACAAATAATGACAATTTCAGGACATTTTTGCTTCAACCTTCAGATTGGGTAGGTGCAAACCAAAATGATTCAGAATTGTGCTGGTTATGTAATGTCATGGAGTATATTTTCTTGGGACCCTTAGTACCAATTGAGTACTACTTAATCACCATAGCTTACCTGAGAATTACTGCTGATTGTGTCCCTTTATGAGCATAGTGTACTCATCTTGTACTGGCTAATAACAGCAAAATAACTCACCAGGTCACAAACCAGGTTAACAAAACAAAATCCCATCAAACTGGCTTGTTCAACATGACAGTGAGTTTGCTGAACTCAAAATGGCCTCCACTGTCACCAGATGTCAATATATCATAACAGCATGGGTCAAACTCTTAGGTTTCAGAACCTTGCTGAATATACAGTATGTCACAAAGAAAGACAACAAAAGGCATGTCTAATAGGTGGTCAATGAGTGTACAATGCACTCCAATGAGTGTATAATCAGCATAAACAAAAAACAGAACACCATCGCAAACCTCCTCAAAGAAGTATCTACTGTGGCTAAAAACAAACCACACGGACCAAGACTCGCAGATAGAAGACACTGAATCTCACGGTTGACAGGGACTCACTAAGGCTCCATTAAAGGGGCAATCTGTGATCACACATAGAGCATGCTACAAAGAGCCAGGTCTTCATGGTTGCTTTATCCCACTATAAGCTACAGTACTGTATGATCAGCAGACCAATCCGCTATCTCCGCAAAACACATACACTCCCTGTTGTGCTTGAATATATGTAACAGCCAAGCATTTTCAAATCAATAAAGCAAAACTAATTCAACAGTATATTTTGGACAGCTGCAGTAGTGTATCCACAAGATGTCTATTTTACACAGATCAAATGAACACAAATATAGATTTCCTGTCTGGTTTATTTTCTGCTGTATTTAAAAAAATATTTCAATCCATATTCATGAGGAAGCGCTGAATATTTATTTTGAGCTCTAGAAAGGTCACAGCTGATGAATTCTCCACACAATCATCACCTAAAGAGGAAACTGGCTAAGAATATGATGTGTTTTACCTTCTGTACTGAGGCCAGGGCTGGAGGTAAATTTGGCAACATCCACAATCTTCACGGCAAACTGCTGGCCCGTCTCTCTGTTGATGCATCTTCGTACCACACTAAAAGGCCCCCTGGAAAACAAACAAACAGGTTAATTAGAGTCCCACACATTGGGTCTTTCAACAACTGAAGTCAAATTCAATAATAAGACAGGGTGAGAAACAGCCAACATAATGCTGATTTGTGATGTTTGTACACGTCTTTTAAAATCCTTAAAATTATATATATATATATATATATATATATATATATAGAACAATAAATAATAATTTAGAACAGTATATAGAAATTTAATAAACAAATCACAAAGAAAGAAATAATTAGATAAAAAAGTAAATTGGCCAAGCATGTAGCCTATCACGATTATCCACACAAGACCCGTGGATTAATAACTTTTTTTTTACTTGTAGGTTAATCCAACATTTATAATAATTGCAGAGAGATCGGCTCCCAGGATATTCAAATCACGTGTATGAAAGCATTTTGGCATCCCTGTAAAATGTAACAATGATGGAAAAAGTTATGGTGGGACGATGGTGGGATCGTGATCTCAATTTAAACCCACACAACATGAATGATAAATTATAATGATTTGCATATGTTTATTATAAGTGCTGCAAATCTCAAATCTGCGTTCGATAGAGAGAGATTCAGTTTTTACACTTTTTCAGTTAGTTACAAATAGTTAAATAACACAGAAGTACTGGGAGAACAGTTTTACTTCAGATATAAACACTGATGTTTATAGTAAAGATTAAAAGGTGGAGACAAACAACCATCAAAATGATGTCACTGAAAAGGTTTTCAAAAAGAATTCACCAATAATGAAACAAAGTTTTATGTGTAAATTGTTGAATCATTAATTGAAAATTGATTCATTGAAAAGCAATTGAGTTATTGCTGCTCTTGTTACATTTGATCTTAACGTTTCTAAAATTACACATCCACAATCTAGTCAACACCACCACCACCAACAACAACCAAAACCTTTACACTGAAAGCAATATAATTTGGCAAAGACCTTAGAAGTAGTTAGTTTGTTAACAGATATAGTAGTTTGAGGTCATTTTTGATCATGCAACAAAGGAGTCAATTTCAATGAAGTTTGAGGTGATTAAAATTGACATACAGAAACTTTGTGGACAAAAAAAGTGATATTTTCAGCTGTGACACTATCATTACAGAGCCATATGTTGCTCTATAGTAATGGCAGTGGGTAAAGTAAGAAGCCTGTCCTCTTTCTAAGAATGAAAGAATGCTCAGAGCAGCGATGAGAATGATGGGAATGCTCTGTGCGGGTTGAGTGTTTGAGGATCAGCGGCGAGTTCAGGGGCTATGGAGAGGTTGGCTTTCCGTGAAGAGCTGTGATCAGATTTCCAAAAGCCTTTAACCCTCCTCAGCATGAGCTCGGAGGGATTCTTCAGGCCTGAAGAGAGATGGCAGCAGAGCGATCTCTGGAGAATGTGTAGCTTCTGTTTGTATACAGTGGGATGTTGTTGCCAGGTCTGTTTTGGCTGGTGTCCTTAAGGTAATTATGACACACCGTCCATCTGACATTAATTCAATATAAATCCAGACAAAATGCAATGTGAAAGGGTCCGGTATTATTCTCGAGGGAATCATTTCTTTAATGGCCATCTAAGATATATTCATAGAACCTTTCGCCATGAGGGTATTCAATTCAATTCATCTTTATTTCTACAGTGCTTTTTACAATGTAGATTGTGCCAAAGCAGCTTAACATAGATGAAGTAGTAAATTGTAACTGCTTCAGCTCAGTTGAAAAACTTTTGTTTAGTTCAGTTCAGTTCACAGCAACTCTTTCAGTGCGTAGTGTATTAGTGTATCCTCTTAACCCTTTAACTGCGCCACAAAGAAAAATCAAATCAAAATAAAACATTTTTGAATACTAAATCATCTTTATTTTTTGGCATAAAATATTTCAGATTCACATTTTTTCTTGTTTGCTTTTTTGTTTTACAATAAAACCAAAATCAAGTGTAGTAGTGCAACAGGATAATGTGTTTTATTTTCTACCAACAATGTTGTGTGTGCAAACTATCAATTTAAACAGTCATTCTTTAAATGACTTTAACAGTCATTATTTAAAATAGTCAAATATGGCCAACCATTTGGAAGAGCAGGCAGTAAAAGGGGTTGATAGTTATATCTTCACAAATTCTGTTCAATTTTCAAGAAAATAAAAAAATGGAACATAAATAAAGACTTTAATTATTGTGTGGCAAAACACATCGCCCACAGATGCCTCACTTCAAATGGAATGTTAGTGAAAGTGACCATTCCTTCCTCTTTACAACTTGTTATAGCACAAAATAAACATGAATGAACATCTCTCACACTCAAAAAAAGTTTAAAACACTTATTTAAAATGAGCTGAAACACAATTCTTGAGATTTCATTGGGACAACTTAATTTTTTATGTTCAATCCACAAATTTGTTAAAAGTGTTAAGGTAACAATTGATTTGTGTTGGGACAACATAAATGAATTATGTGGAACCCTGCATTTTTTTTACAGTGTACGTAACCATTTAGGCTGTTTTCTCCACAATAAAAGGTTGCAACAATGCAAAAATGACAACTTTGTATTGTCATTAGTTGGTTAGAGCCAAAAGGCATTTCTTTAAATATCTGACTACATCAGCTTAAAAGATCTATACATTAATCTGATTTTATAATTAGAAATGGATACTAATGTAAAAAATTACTTCAGTGCAGTTCACGTTTGCTTTAAATTTGGTCTTTAATTGTTCTATTGCTAATTGTAGCCTTTATTACAATAGTAAATGTGTGCAAGTTATAGCATTGTAATTAACACTGAATTCACTAAGACAGATTTTTAATAAATATATTTAAATCTTTTCCCATCTGCTGTACTAAAAACATAATGAACTTCAAAAACAGAGAAGAATTTTACTTTTCACAATAAGAGGCTTTAAAAATAGTAAAACAAAAATATCAGAAACAAACAGGGTCTAAAATGAATGTTTCTTTTTTGGTCAAAAATATAAATATTTTTAAGACTTCACGTCAAGCTTTTCAATTCAGATAATCTCTTGTTTTCCTCTGCAGTGAGTGAAAATAAACTGGTGTGATATTTACATTCTCTAAGCTCAATGTGGCCACATTTTGAAACTTGACATTTCTTCTCTATATCACTGCCTGAGCGAATCTAAGAATTTCTCACCCTCCTCCTCCTCCTCAGGTAGGCAAGTTACATTTTATTACAGACGACCCAGTTCACTCTGACCCTCAAATATGAAGACATAAAAATAGACAAGACTTTATGAAATATGTGTTGTTAGAAGCTCTCTGTACAGTTCCCAGGTCAGTGCTCCACTGAGAGCGCTTTCTGGCTGGCTGCTGTCTTCCTGTCATCTGAGTTCTCTGGCTGAACTGTTAATGAAGTGCAGGTGCAGTAAACGTGTGTTTGGAGAGCTGCACCGCTACTGCAGGCTGAACTCCGTCTGCCTAGTCATTAATTGCCAGATTTACACCCTAACATGACCTTTTTAAAGTTTGCAAAAAGAGAAAAAAACTATCTTAAATATGAATTAGCTGCTTTTCCATCAAGTTGTTAGAGGGACTCAATGTATTGGTAACCTTGTAACCAACAAGGCAAGCACAATGGAGTCAAGTCTGTGTATGTTTGTTTGTTTAACAAGTGCATTTTCTTCTCCCATTATCCATATGAACCCTTTTTTGCACCAATTTAGGTCAGCATAAAAGCCTTTTCACAAATTAAGAGACTTTTATTTGAAACTTGGAATTTCCATCCCTCGTTTCTTATGCGTTACACCAAATGTACATTAGGTTGTAGAGTTGGGGTCGAGTCCACCTTTGTCGAGTCCAAGTCCTTAACCAGTCGAGTACAAGTCCAAGTTCGAGTCCAAAAGGGGTCGAGTCGGACTTGACTCCGAGTCCTTAACACCCGAGTCCGAGTCGAGTCTGGCCGAGTCCAGACAGTCATTAAAGGGCACATAGGTTACCACTTTTTCCAGATTTAATATAAGTCTTTTGTGTCTCCAGAATGTGTCTGTAAAGTTTAATCTAAAAACACCCATCAGATTTTTTATTATACCTGTCATAAGTTCTTTTTTTGTAGCATTTAGCAGAAGCTAGCTGTTTTTGTGTACTGCGCCTTTAAGGCTAGTCCTTCACGCCCACCGTTTCCACGTGCCTGGCAGCAGCTCCCTCGGCTGCGTCAGACAACAGACAAACACGAAGGAATAAGATCTCACATAACATTTGTGAGGAAAAACAACAAGTAAGAACTTTACCAATGAGTATTTGATGCATGTTGTGGAGTTGCAGGATGAGTCACACACAATGTCGTTACAAAGTTCACGCACACACACAAATACACACACACACAAATACACACACAAATACACACACACACACACACACA